>VYZW01047666.1:344-10849 GCA_013401315.1 Balaeniceps rex
TGAGATTAATGCCAAGGTTTTACATTTATTTTCTGTTTCAATAATAGCATGTCTTGAATTCAAGATTTAGGCTTTTCAGCTAAGAATTCATACTGTAAAGAAAACAGGCTTGGCCATTAATGATCATTAGTGTCACCACTAAGAAAAGATTCATGTTGGTGTTATTTATTAAAGCAATCAAAAGATGCTATTATGTTCCTAATTACAATATTTATTCAAACTCCCCTACTTACCCACAGTACAAATACAGTGCAGGCAGCTGTTGTAGAAGCTTCCTGTGCAGCTCTGGAAATTACTTTTTCTTTCAACTAAAGACACTCCTATTCTCGAAAGAATCGAATAAATGTGGATCTTCGCAGTCCAAGGCAAATGCTCTGGTTTTGGATGCAAGAAGTTGTATTAAGGATAAGAGCTGCAGAAGCAGAGAAGTGACTAAGAACTGTGGTAGATCAAAAAAATGGTCTGTTCAAGCTTCTGCCTTCAAACCAGCATATCATTATAAAAATAAAACATTAAAAACAAACAAACAAACAAGCAAACAAACAAAACTTTAGCACTTGTAATGTAAATTACAAGAAAACCCAAGATTTCAAAATTCTGCAGAGTTTCTTATTTATTCAGGGCTACTTCCTTTTAGGAGATAAACAACACCAGCATCAGAATCTACAAACAGAAATTTCATATCATAAAGTCCTCCGCTGAGAGCTGAAATGAACTTCACTATTACACAGCACAGCAGCAGAAATACATAAATGCAAACTGTAGAACTGGGGCTATCGTAAAGCCTATCACGCAAAATACCAAGAAACAAATATGAATGTTTGATAATTTATATTAAGAACATCCATTTAGAATATTTTAAAAAATCTTCAAATTCATTCAGTGTCTATCGACTGTGTGCTTTTTGCTGAAGTATGAGCAATGTGTTTAAGTCAATATTATCATTTTCAAACATTGTTAAGCAGAGACCACTAAGACAGGTAAGAAGGTATTGTTCTGCCCTCCTCAGATGAAGCCCACCTTTCCAAAACCAAGAATGATCTTTTTCAGCAACTACGGCCTTATATGGATAATCAGCATCATCTGCTGCTTTTGTTTTTAGGAAACACAATTTGAACATGTGCTTTTTCCAAAGCAGTCCCAAAGCAAAAGACACAGTTGAAAGGTATCATTATTATCTTGATAAATAATCTAAATTATTGTTTGTTTGAAAAGATTGGTGTCTTAAATATCCCAAAACACTTGAAAAATATGAAATGTTGTCTAGGCCACTTGCCTGAGGAGAATTTGTAGCTGTGAACAGAGTTGCAGTTAGTGGTATTTTCCCATGGACAGAATACGTTTTGTTAGCAATGTTGGCATGTGCTTCTGTGTGCATGCTCCTACTCAGGTCTTTGCCTCTGGATTCAGTCTGTTCCTAAGCGACTGCTGGCTAATCGTTCTGTTTGAGTGTTCACTCACTTCAGGAGAGAGGGAGAGAATCCAGGATACTCTTATGACACCGTATCTCCTATTCTAAGCCATAAAACTCAGATGCAGTGAAATACATTTATTAGTTATCGGAATATTATTTTAGAAATATAGGATAAAGGAGTAAAATTTACTTAGCAAGTCAGTACTAATCTGTGGTGGGGTAAGATTGCCCTCCTTTTTTGGAGGAAATCTTTTTCATGGAAGTAAGAAAAGAGAGGTTATGTAGTTAAGGAGATTATGAAGGAATAAAACAGTACTTAGTGTCCTCTATACCCTCACTCCCGGTATGTATAACAAAACTAGAGAGAAAGATCAGATTAGAGGTTGTGCCCCTCTCATCTGCTAACTGTATATAAACAGTGCCTTCATAGTCACAAGATAATTGCAATCATAATGTTAACATGCAGGACGGTTAAATATATGCCCCAACAGGCTTTTCTGAGTGCTGAGTTCAGTCTATTTACTTAGTGAGCAGTTCCTTTCACTTTAGCAGGAACAGTTTTTGTGAGAAAGATTTACAGCCTGGAGAAAAATGTAAGATGCAAGTAAAGCACATTAAAAAGGAAAAGGTAATACTTACAGTAACTAGTGGAACCAACACTGAGCCTAAAAAGAATCTTGTTGGCAAATCGCACTGTTGTAGAGTAAATAACCACTGAGAGTGAAATGTATGGGAGGAATAGACTGATCAATGAATGAGGATGTCAGAACTAATTAATCTTTGGAGTAAGAAGCATAAGCAGAATAAACACATATACTTTTATCATGACCCCCTGAACATGATAGTCAATTCACTTCTGCATAGATATCCCTTTTGCTCTAAAAAGGGCAAATGATTTTTTATATTTCTTTTCTCCCCTGGATGGGGGAGAATTTTATTGTATCACATGTTGTAGCATGTTTATGGGCTTATATTTGCATGACACTATTTAGGTAGTACTAAAAAATGCCTCCTTTATATTTATTGTGATTATAGTTCTTGGTAAGCAATTCCTATGCTACCCTTTGGAATCTCTTTTTTGGCGGTACATAGCTAATCTAGTTGTACATTGGTAAGGTCGCTTTACTTCTTAAAGAGCTCGTATCTATCCAGAATGTATGGAATTGTTAAGGAGCAGAGATATTTGTACTGTGTTGTTACATGCAGGAAAATGGGATTTTGTTTTATGGCCCAAAGCTTCTGTAAGCAGAATCACAGACACATAATTCTTGGAAGACGGCATTCAGGCAGTCAAACATCTATAGACTCATCTTCATGCCTCCTGATTGCTTACAGTCCAGAAACGTCTTATAGAAAAGCAACTGTTTGTAATCTGAATAATAGTCAACTATTAGTCAAATTAATCATCTGATGAAGGGCAGAACTTCTCTGAAGCTATTCAACTTTGCAACAATCTCAGCAATTTTTTTTCTCAAGAGCAGTTACTGAATTAGCATTATTTGCTTCAAATAGGACATAGTATAGAACAAAGAATACACTATTGATTTTTATAGCAAATTCTCAAGACACCCAGGAATTATTTGCTTGGTGGGCAACTGACCTACCCACTTTTCTGGCTAGGCTGTACTTTTACTTCTCCTCTAGCTCTCCTTCAGATGGCTAAGTCCAAGGTAGGGATGAAGGATAATATGTTAAGGGACCTGTCTATATAGAATTGTTTTCTACCTTGGAGAGCCAATTAAACATAAACTGCCTAGGGCTTTTAAGTGCCTTCAGAACTCCAAAGCTAATGTCTTATTTCATATCTTAATTCAGTTTTTCAATACTCAACAAAAATATTTTAGTTTATATAGAATATGTGTTATTTCTGCAAATTGTAGCTATTCAGAAATGTTTCTGATTTAGCTGCCAATAATCAATCTTAACATATCATAATTTGCCTCTCTTGCTAGTATCATAGATAACAGTAGTCCAAAAAAAAATTTAAAATATGGCTGACAGATGTTACCCTTTTTTCCCTTCCCTGCACTGAGCTCTGAGAAAAGTTTATCTCCCTTCTTTCCATTGACTTTAATACATGAGTACCAATATCATCTCAAGCCCTTTGTAAGGCCCAGATCTCACAAGCTTACAAACACAATAACATTTATCTGAGTAAGTCCAGTGACTACACGTGTTAAGTTGAGCATATCCTTGTAAGTTACTTAAACAAAGGCCTCATTTTCCGATATCCTGTTTAATGAAGTTACCCATCCTCTTTTATTTAAAAAGATTCATCCAGTCTGGGAAATTATTTCAGAACATCAGGCTAATGTGTTTTTCTCTTCTTTTGATATAATAAAATAGTAACAGTAGTAACAGTGATAATTATAATTTCCACCGTCTACAAATCATATTGTACTTATCTAAGTTTGGCAAGTCATTTGACTGTGATTCTCCTTCCTTTCAAATACAAGAAAAGCAACAATGTTGGTATTTCAGAATGATTATTACTATATTCATACTTTTGTCTCAAGATTTCCAAAAACTGTAGAAATAGCAATGCCATACATGATGCAAGCCCATGTAAAATGAGTGAGAAGCATATGTGTTTCAGATATCTGTCAACTGACAACAGTTAAATAATTTTTTCAGTGGATGAATTAGGAGTGGTAGACTGAAAGAATCATTGTCTCCTCAACTGAAGGACATGCTGCTTCTCTATAGCTTCCCACTCTAGTGGCGCACAACATCATAGACATTTGAGACATACAGACTGTTTCATGGGATTCTGCTGTGGCCACCAGTGGATTAATTAACAAAAGTGATGAAAGTTAAATTCTGCTCCAAGGCTTAAAAGAAGGACTAAGATTGCGATAGAGGGATTAAAAAAAATACATTCCCCATATTAATTTCAACTTTCAGAATGAATTAGCTTTCACTTCTCTGCTGAAAGTTTAATCTAGTAACCTCTGATAGAACACAGTCGATTCCTCAGTTTGATTCCCAGCAACTATTGCAAATAAACAATGATAGAAAGCCTATTTCATGAGTAACCAGAATAAAACTAGATAAAATTAAAACCTAAGGTATTTAAGTAAATTTAACTGAAGGAATCTGAGAAAACCACAGTCAGCTCATGTATACTTATAGACAGGTAGAAAACTACAATAAGAATTTATCTGATTACAGAATGCCCTTCTTTGTGTTCCAGTTCTGTGTCTCAGTAATCACACTAGTAGTATATTGGAGATTCATCATTTTACAGTTGGACACTAACAGGAACTATACCACTGATTTCTGCTAGAATGTCTTCCAGCCTATATTGGGTGTGCGTGGCAAGGTTTTGGTAGCAGGGGTGCTACAGGGGTAGCTTCTGTGAGAAGATGCCAGAAGCTTCCCCCATGTCCAACAGAGCCAATGCCAGCTGGCTCCAAGATGGACCCACCGCTGGCCAAGGCTGAGCCCATCAGCAACAGTGGTAGCGCCTCTGTGATAATGTATTTAAGAATGGGGCAAAAAAACTGCTGCGCAACAGCAGCCGGAAGAGATAAGTGAGAATATGTGAGAGAAACAACTATGACAACACCAAGGTCAGTGAGAAAGGAGGAGGAGGAGGTGCTCCAGGCACCAGAACAGAGATTCCCCTGCAGCCCGTGGAGAAGACCATGGTGAGGCAGGCTGTCCCCCTGCAGCCAATGGAGGACCCCATGCCAGAGCAGGTGGATGCGGCCGAAGGAGGCTGTGACCCTGTGGAGAGCCTGTGCTGGAGCAGGCTCCTGGCAGGACCTGTGACCCCGTGGAGAGAGAAGCCCGCGCTGGAGCAGGTTTGCTGGCAGGACTTGTGACCCTGTGGGGGACCCATGCTGGAGCAGTCTGTTCCTGGAGGACTGAACCCCATGGAAAGGACACATGGAAAGGACACACACTGGAGCACTTTATGAAGAACTGCAGCCCATGGGAAGGACCCACACTGGAGAATTTCATGGAGGACTGTCTCCCGTGGGTGGGAGACAGAGCTCCCCATGCTGGAGCAAGGGAAGAGAGCGAGGAGGAAGAAGCAGCAGAGACAACCTGTGATGAACTGACCTCAACCCCCATTCCCCATCCCCCTGTGCTGCTGGAGGGGAGGAGGTAGAGAATTCGGGACCTGGGAAGAAGGGAGGGGTGGGGGGAAGGTGTTTTAAGATTTGGTTTTATTTCTCATTATCTGACTCTGACTTTTGATTGCAATAAATTAAACTAATTTCCCCAAGTAGAGTTGTTTTGCCTGTGACGGTAATTGCTGAGTGATCTCCCTGTCCTTACCTCGACCCACTAGCCTTTCTTCATATTTTTCTGCCCCCATCCAGCTGAGGAGGGGAGTGATAAAGTGGCTTGGTGGACACCTGGTGTCCAGCTGGGGTCAACCCACCACACAGCCATAACCATCAACATAATAGGAAACGGTCAGCTCAAACTATTTAAACCACATTGACTGTTCTACAATCAGAACATCTTTCTTCCCATGTACTTAGTTCCATCTGTATTTCAATAGCAGGAACTGAAAGGAAGTAACAAATGAAAAGCTCTTTCTGCTCATAGGCGCCGCGCAAAAAGAAGAGAGAAGAATGCCACCTGTTTAGGTCCTGCAAACTTTACACAATTTTTACAACAGGAGCCTGTGCTAGCAATTCCTGTGTGTTTTAAGCTAACCCAATTACAACATGAAAACATGAAAAATCTCTCCTCTGCATCTGTTGAGATCCCATCATAAGTACTGTAGTATGTATATAAGTGCAGTATATGTGTAAGTGCTATTCATGCATAATGAATAACAAATTGAGAGAGGTGCAGCAACTGACTGCTCTGAGCAGAAAAGAACAGCACAAAGCTCTGCACTTAAGTCTATGGCTTTAATATAGCAGACTCAAGGCAATTTTTGAAGGTCTTGTAAAATAACAATGGAGTTCAGTGAGGTATTAAGTGCCAGAAAGAGCACTGCTCTAAATAGCAAAAAAGAACAGCTTGTTCTCAGGGCTATTTCATGCAGGATGTTCATGAAGGGAAACACTCTAGCATCATTCTGCTATGCTGATTAATGTTCTTAATGTCCCATTGCCTTCAGAAAGTTAACAGTCTAAAAGGCTTTTTTTCTTTTTTTTGAGGGATGATTTGAGAGGGTGTTGGGAAAGGAGGAGGGTATGTGTGTCTACTTGAGACAAAGGGAGAAGAGTTCAAAGTTAGGACTAGAAGAAGCCTAGTCCAGTAGATTTTTAGAAGTTCAAAAGGCACTGGGAAGACAAATGGTTATAAACCGCAGCAACCATGTTTTGGCACTAGGAAAAATGTAGTCTTATGCTCCCAGTAAGCTAAAAAACAGTGAATGTAACAGTTGTTCTTGAACTGGAATTCAGTGATGGGATAGATCTTTCCCACCTTGGCAGTAGAAAACAATCAATACAACGAATGGGGAAAACCAGGGTGTATTAAGTCCCACATTTCATCTTAGATGATGAAAAGCAACAAGTGCTTCAGTGGAAGCTGTGAAAACCTGCACTGCTGACACAAATAGTCATTCTACACATGAAATTTATTCCTACCCCTTCAATTTCACCATTAAGAAAAGAAAAATCAAATAAAAACAAGTTAACACCAGGAATTCCTTATTTCCTCGACATGTTCTGTGAGCTATGGGTTTATGAGGGAAAGAGAACTGTTCTTACATGTTAAGACCTTTGTGTTAGCCTTCACCTGCTAAAATTCTTCAACTCTGAAACCACAGATTCCTGGAATGATGCCATGCACACACATTGTCATGCAACTCAACCAGGTGGCCTTTGCCCAGAAATAAGACTGTTTCAAATTTTGTCCCACCTCATAAACTTCATGTTCTCCTTATTAAACATCTAACTCTTTCACAAGTGCTCATCTTAGCCTTGAAGATAGCTAGAGGCAAGGCATTTCCATGTTAATTGTCTCAAAAGAAAGGAATTCCTACTTACAAATGTGTTCCCATTTACATTCATAGCTTTCCAGAGGCAGAACCTCCTGGTACTTGCCAGGTGGAGAAGGGTCTGTATTTTGGAAATAGCCTTACAATAAAAAACTATCATACAAATTTGCCCGACAGTATCAGCAACAGGAGCTGCAATAACATCTTGAAGAAATACTTCCCTATGAAAATACAGTCCCATTTGTAAAAAGCTACAGCTACAGAACTTGCTTTTCTGCTTTTCTGTAACATTCATCTCCTTAATGTTAGAGGTAAGTCATGTCACTTACAAGTTAGGGCACTAATTTCTTTTTCATGAACCTTTAAACATTTGAAGTTTATATCCTTCAACCATTTCCCAAAACTAAGATATTTTTAAAAATCCCAGGCCCCCTGTTTCTTCAAAGTACTATTTGGGTTTAATAATGTGCCTTCTGGGAGCTGCAGTTTTGCTTTATAATGCTGTCCTTTCATTGCAACTGACATTCTGCCTGCTGAATGCTTTGCACTACCCTTACATTTGCACAGAAACAAAGGGAGATATTTCTTTGTTAATTGGCTTATTAAAAATTCATGGTGCACTTTGATATTTAATATTTAAACACAATGTTTAATGTTTGCTAGTGCCATTTTTTCCTAAAAAAAAAAAAAATCAAATATAATAGAAAATGTAGTGCTTTTCAGGATAATGACAGAGATTTTATTGTGAGTTAACATTCAGGATAGATAACATCATTACTTCAGCATTAGTACACATTTTTTAAAAGTTTAAGATCACGTTACCTTTTGAGTCCCAAGACAGCCAGCCTTGATATACTACAGTACTGTAATGCAATCTGTTTTTTTTTCTTTTCCATTTCTGCTCAGGACTGCTGATGTCATATAAAGAGCATTACCAATCAACTATATACACCATTAACGTTAGACTCAAGAGTATTTTGTTCAGACAACTTTCCATTTCCTAGTCAATCTGTTAAATACTTTCCACCCAAAGCTTTGAGCCTACAAAGTGCTTAAGATCACTGGTGAAGCAACCAAACACACAGTCAAGATTTCAGTCTTCCTACTTTAAAGGAAAAAGCCATATGTCACAATAGAAACTGAGACAGATCAGTGTTTAAAGCAGAACATGCAGAACCCGGGACACTTGCATTAAATTATCTTCTCACCCCAGACTTCTTTTCTGGTTTTGAGAAAATTGACTGCAGTCCACTAACTGTCATGGACCGACCTTAAAACTGAATTCTCCTATCTGTGCACAAATCAAAAAATGCAAGTACTAAAAAATCCCATTAAATTATTGCTCAACTTCCTAGGGACCTATGGGAGTCTCAGTTCACTGGGAAAACTGCCTACAAAACTGTTTTCATTCAAGTATAGAACTGCCAGTGCTGAGCAATGAGGCATCAGAACTTGCCTAGACCCATAAATGTTGCATTCCTTCATCTAATTCATCTGTAGCTTACCAAGTCCAGTAGCTGATCTAAAGACCTTTCCATGGCCCTTCAGCTTTTCCCACTTTATTACCTGGGATAGAAGCCATAGGATGGAGCCTACCAATCCATATTCCAGAGGATTAGTCAGATGACCCACCTCATAGCTCTTCACTTTACAAAGAGATCCTGCTTTCTCTTGTCTCACAAATCCTCCTATGCTCTGCACTCCCACCACCTTTCTTTGCACCAGAAGTGCTTATTGGGGTCTTCATTGAACAAACTCTAAGAATAACTCCCCCTCTCCCCCTCCCCATAAAAAAAAAGAAAGGGTTGGGTTTGAGGGGTTTTTTTCAGGTTAATTTTCCACAGAAAGCCCTTTTTCATCTCTAGTCTGTGAGCCTTCTCCACAAATGCCAGTTTTCAGCTGGGAATAACTTTTGTTCCCATTATTCTATTGTGACACTAAGATGGCCCTTCTCTGATATTCTCTTTGCAAACCTGTGCATATCAAAGACAAAACATAGGCCAGATATTCCAGCTAAGCAATAGACAATAGAAGTTCCAGCCACAAAATCATCTTCACAATTCTACAGCAGCAGACAGCTGTGATATTTACTTTCCAGGATTATTTTATTCTTTTACACATAGCTAGACTCTGGATGTGCCCAAATTCGCTTGTCTTCTGCTCACAGTCATCCTCAGAAATAATAAGTGTTGTGTTGCAGAGTCAGATTCCTGAATGTTTCAAGGTTATGCAAGCAAAAGCTGTTTATTTGAAATCAAAATAGCCAGGAAATGTTATGTGACTCAGTAGTCCAGTGACATGGGAAGGAGATTTATTTGCAGATATTATCTCAAATAATTATTCTGAAGGTTTGTAATACCAGAAGAACTATTAGCCAGCTGGGTTCTCCCTTTTCCAGGGAACAAAAGCTTTTTCTCTCATTCATAACTGATTGCTGTTTTATACTAATTAAACATTTTTTTAAAAAAAAGCAAAATATCAACAGTAAAACTTATTTTACCAAGTTGGAGAAAATTCCTGAAATAGAGATCAAAAACTTTGTTCTAAGAAGGGTCTGACAGGAGTACTATACAAAAACAAAACAGTTGGTTTGTTTGTGAAGCAAAATTGGTGCAAAATTAAAACAATAACTCACCAGACATCAAGTGAAATCATATGTCATCAGCAGAGTAGTGGTTTATCAGATCACATTCAGTTGTTTGTCTCTTCAGGCTTCTTCCTACATTTCTCAATTATAACTTCTCCCATGGTGTTTCTTTTTAATATATGGTGAGGTTATGCACTGTTGATGACCAAGCAACATCAGGGAAAAATTATAAAACAGCAGATGTGAATCAGTAGGCCAGTGCCATGGAAAGGATTTTTATTTTCACATGTTCAGACACAACATTGCAAATATAATTGCAATATGTAGCCTCAAATTTAAAATGTAAATATTTTAATCTCTGGTATCAGATCTTTTTGTTTTCCTGATGTTATGAAAGTGCATATATACAGAAACATTTTGTTGTCTATGCTGTTTCATACCTCACCTGTGATTCTGTGCAATCCAGTGACACAGAAGGTGCTAGACTCACTAAGACAGCTATCTTCTGAAATGAAACCTGGAATATAATGGATCTGCCTATGCCTAATATCCACATTTAGAAGCCACTTAATTACTTCGGTTTCACCTCT
>VYZW01047669.1:0-24051 GCA_013401315.1 Balaeniceps rex
ACCTACACACTGTTTCCCATCACTGTTTTGGCAATTGAAAATCTGATATGTTTAGCTGAAAGCTGCTAAACCCTATACTTGTCAACTGCTTTTGTTTCTACTTTTCCACGTTCAGCAAAGCCTTACTTAATATAAAAGCTAATTTTTCATAGAAAAAAAAACATCTAACCTTCTTGCCTTTTTGTTGTCAGGTGGTTCCACTGTATCCTCCGAGGCCCTTATCTCATTCTTATCACTAGCGTAGCCAGAACGCCGTTCTGCGCAGGAGAGCAGTGCTGACCTGAGCGCTCCTTTCTCCTTAAGTGAGTTCATGCACTGGCAAGAGTTTCTGTCTCCTAGTCCTGCATGGAGCCCATCCTGCCGTCATGTTTACAGTCCTAAGTAGTATTTCGCTTCACAGCATCCCATCCTGAAGCCTACAGTGAACCTAGTCTGACTCGTTAACTGCAGCTCTTACGGTATACTTGCGTGGCACCTCTCTATACTGTTTGCATTTCAATGGCCTTTCCCAACCTATTGCTCTGCAACGTGTTTCCAATATCTTTTTTTCTGGCTGCCACATCAACACCCACTTCCCATGGCATGGAAATCCTATGAGAATGGAGGAAAGTGGAGCTACTATTATGAAATCGATGTCTATGCTGGCTGATTTATTTAACTCCATCGCAAAGAATATCAATAGTAATAGCCTATGGTAGACATTCCATTGCACAAAATAATTGATCAGAAGTGTATTATAGTAGATATAATCTGATCTAAATCTGTAACAGTTAATTTAAAATGATGAAACTAAACACTGGCTGTCAACAGAGGAAGTATTGCCTTTAGAATATTAAAAACTGCACACCCTGAGAGAAGATATCTGGCATCATTGCCCAGATTGATAATACACCACTTAGTGCAGCACATACTCCACTGTAGATATCTTTAGAAGCTTCATTACTGGAACATAGGATTAGTGTTACATTTATGGGTATATATTTAATAGCATTGAGTACAGAGTTATTGTCAGTATAGAGTTTGTTTTCAGTATTTTGATAGAGGTTGACATATTCGGAGCCATTGTCCAACTCTGAGTATTATTTTGTTTGCATTAGTTTATTTTTGTTAAATGCTCTTTGATGAGCAAATCTTTTACATTCTCGTGTTCTTCAAAAACAAAGGGGCAATTCTTCCCATGCTCTAACGAGGACAACGGGGTGGATTTGGTACTATACAAGCTGTACTGGGCAGAAATCCTCAGCCTGTGCAAATTGCTGTGTTCTGTTGTGGTAAAGTCAGAGGATCTGGCTCACAAAATATCATGTAGCTGCTTCAGTGGCTCTCTGTGAGTTATCTATGTGACTGTGCGTTTATCTGACGGAAGGAAAAGAGACGTCTGTGCCTAAGTAATGTAGGGAAACTTCAGTTTCCTACTTTTTTAAATTGTGGTCTTCCCATTCCTTTCTCACCTGTGTCCTGTGAACTTTGGTGCAACATGCCTTGTAAAGGCTTATCAACAAAAAGGTATCTCTTTACAAACCTTTGGATCTAATACCTAAAAGCTCTGAAGTGTTTGGGTTTAAAGATTGTCTTCTTTTTGAGGAATTGCCTACTTTAAGTATTCATTACTCAAGCTAAAAGATACTGAAAATGGCTTTAAATCATCTGTTGGGTTTTTCCTTGCTTGCTTTGTTTACTATTTTATTTAAGGGATAGGATTGCTTGCCTCTAGTTCATGAACTTTTAGATTTCATGTATGAAGGCTTTTTTTTCTCTGCAACTAGAAATGCTCATTGACTTTGATTTGAGTTATCAATGTAAAATTAAAAAAAAAAAAATCAATTCTATGTTAAAATACCCTTTCTAAAATGTGCCTGTGGTCTAGATTTTGCAGAGACAGTAATTGCTTTGTGGGTCTGTAGGTTGGAGCAATCTGTAAAACCTGAAAGAAAAATGTCAGTCGCCACCAGCTGAAGCAATTGTTTGTGGACAAATTCAAACCCAGAAGGGGAAAGCCAATTTTCAACATTACCACTGTAGTTCAGAGAGATGTTTGAATAGGCCTTCCACTGCTTAAATGGAAGCGGGAGGGAGGTGAGCTATAGGTATGTGCAATGCTAAGGGAGAAAGGAGCTACAATGAAGAGAATAAACATCAAAGCTGCTGGAAGGAACAATATAAACTTGTAACAGAGTTTCAGCAAAAGCAGCTATTGTGTTTGCCTCTTTCATATATCCTGGCTCCCTTTGACTAAAACACCTTCTTGTGATAATACTGTCTCTCCTCCAGCATCATTTCCATCTCTAACACCCATGCTGGAGAAGCGGAAAGCAGCCCTTTTTCCCAAGTGTTCAAGCATTCAGGCAAGTGCCAGATTCAGCACTCCAAGGGTGATATTCTGAGGGCCAAGGTGAGCTGGAGGGGCGGGAGAAGGAAAGAACAAAGACAGGATGCTCAGCCTCCAGGCCAAACAGGGTCAGTGGGTGCCTTACAGGGGAAGGCTTTTTCCAGTGCCAGTCTGGAAAGACTGTAACCGGTGCAATTTCTAGCATTTTTCAGAAATAGATTCATTTCAAAGAAGTGCTGTTCACAGGAGTTGTAGAAGATTTGCAATAGCACAACGTTTTGGGAACCCAGCAGTAACTTGCTATGCCTCAGAGTCATCGGTGGAATTCAAAACCAGGCGGCAAAGCTGCTGCCTGCAACATAGTGATGGCCTGAAATCAATAGAAAGCAGGTAGTTTCAGAGGAATGATTTTGTTTGGGATAGCACATCGTAAAACATGCCAACATGAGTGTATTGGGTTTGTTGCACACTTATAAATTCATGGAAGCAAACTGAGATGACCCGTGCAAATATCTATACGCACTCACTAATCAGGTTGTGTGATTTGGAAATGGCACAGGGATGAGTCAGGGTGCGCAAAATCTCGGTGTGCAAGAATTTCAATTACCTCATGCTTTTGAATATTGGCATCATATTCTTTTTTTATTTTTTTTAAGAGATTATACGGATATAGGCCTGATACAGAACTGGGTGCATGAATAACTTTCTGTTTTACTGAAGCATTCAATATTTTACTTCTTGCTGCCTAAGGAATGGTCAGAGAGTTTTGTACTCTCTGAGCTCTAAACAGATGACACAGTTGAGGTAGCTGTGCTGCTAGAAATACATCCAGGAAATCACTGTATCGGACACATCTCGCTCTGGTGATCTGCAGTCTCTTAGGCTTTTGGAGACCCTCTACAGCTCTTGTGCACAGTGGTGTCAAATGGAGAGCAGGGCTTCCTTTGTGACCACAACTTGTTTGTGACCACACAGATGTTCAACTTTTGCTGAAACATGATAAAGAAACCAAACCCTAGGACTTCACACATCTGTCATGACTGGGAGCTTACTTTAGGACATGCAGGATCTTGTACATGTTGGCAAGTTTCATGAATTTACTGTAAGTTTTCCAATAAATATTAATAATGAGGGAAAAGGGAGAATTTCATTGTATTATTCTAGCTTTTTGACCCTTTTGACAGAGGAAATGTATTAGTTTTCAGTTAAAAATTCTCTCATCCAGATATCTGTGGAGAAATGCTTTATGCATGGCTTTGAAACCTTGTAATAATTAGTCAGATAAACCAATTTAGAATACCTGAAAAATCTCATTATTTAGCTGAACAGGTTTAGGCTTTCTTAATCATCTAGAGTTGGTGATACTTTTCAGCTGTGAGGGAAGATAGGAAGAGCTTGGCTGTTCAGTTTTTTTGGAAAATAGATTCCAAATGTCAGTTCAGGAATGTTTTAAATTAGCAAGCTGTTCACCACAGGCTTGCAAATGGATGGACCAGGACCTAACTGAATCAGTAAGTTGGCTGCAGGGAAAGAATTGAAAGAGGAAAAGGAGGAGGAAAGAAAGAAGGGCATTCCCCAAGATAAATTAACATCTGTGAAATAAGACACTTCTAAATGTATGCTAATGGCCTAAATGTTTCCATATTCAATTAAGTAATAAGTCCCAAGTTGGCAATATCATCCCAAAACATTCATTTACTAAGCGAAGGCTCCACTGGGATAGCAGAGGCACCATAATGAACTGACGTGGGCAGTAAGATATGATAATGCCTACTTCAGAGGGAATTACCACTTTCNGGTTTTTTTTCCTCTTCATTATGACAGTGTAATTATGACTCTAGCGGCTCAGAATAATTTCAAGAAGAGTGAGTTACCAAAGCTTTTGTACAGAGTATTCTCAGGCACATTGAATATGGGACTAAGTGCTGCTTCTTTGATAAATAATAATCAAATGGAAGGTTCACATAGGACAGCAGCCTACTTATAGCTGATCTCATCCTCTTTCACTGCGTTCCACTTACAATGTACTTAATGTGTTCTTTTTTTTTACTTTGTATTATTATTTATCCATTTGGTTTAAAAAAAAACAAACAAACAAAAAACTCAAAATGTAATATCTGCTGTAAATCAGCCTAGTTCAAGAATAACCATAACAAGCTCTGATACAGTATTTTCATGTACAGATGCTGACGCACCTGTATAGAACAGTCATCATCACCATCCTTATTTAGAGATGGAGAAATGGAAGTATAGGAAGGCTGAATTGAGCTTTGTGGTCTCTGAGCCAGGCTGTCTGAGAGTTGGGAACAAAACAAAGGTTTTTTTCAGACTTAGTGTGGTGCCCGTTGCTATATAGCCAATGAAACCATGCTAGTTTATTCCATTTGTGGCATTGGCCTATTATGCAGCTGCAACAAAGGATAACAGACTTATAGGTATCTCCAAAAGAAACCCTTGTGGCGTGTGTCAGGAGTTGTTACGGTAGAGCCAGGTTACTTTGGTATAAATCCTGAGAATATTAAAAAGAACATCATTTCCAAGGCCTGCAACTAGCAGCACTGGCACCCAATGTTTGTCCATATCCAGCATTGTAGAGTGAGCGACCTTGCAGATGCTGCAGTTGTGTAACCTGAAAATCTGTCGTGAGTGTGTAGAATTGTATAGGTAGCTGGTGCTTGCTTGTTATTACGAGTGTAGGAGTACTGGCCATTTTGAACAGACTGAATTTTCTACAGCCATTTATCCATAACAGGTGGCCAGAATCCCTCTAGAATGTCTTTCCAAACTATATCTAAATATAGTGAAAGGTGCTTCCAGTGGCTACTCAAAGCCGTAAGCAATTTATTGAGTCATTGGCTAGTAGACAGTCTTTCACTTTAGCCTTTAAACTTGAATGAGTGCATTTGAACATGGAAATCATCCTTCTTGATGTTTTGTGCCCCCTCTGGTTGCGTTCAGGTATTTTTCTGTGTTTTCAGATCAGCCAGGCATTATTATGCACTTGATGTCAACAGTCTTTGTTTGGAATAACTGCTCCTGAATAAACTCAATGTTTGGGTTTTTTTTTCCCTATGGTTGTCTTAGGAAAAGATTGTAAGATATGGCACTTGGCATACATTGCAGTGGTCCTGTAAGACAGAACCTTATTGGGTGCAATATGCTTTTTTATATTTCTCTTTCTGAGAGGCACCGTGAGATTGACTGTGCATTTGTTTCTTAAGGCAGTATTTGCAAAATCTTTTACAACTATGGCAAACTTCTTATCTTCATATTGTAGTAGATCCGGCTTTTTTCTAGAAGCTGAACTGGATTTGCTGGAGCCTGGAAAGACAGCTCAGCTAAAACAAAAGCTATCTGCTCTGGTGAGGCATTTTGTTCAAGCTTGAAATAAACAGCTTAAATGTAATGCATGCCCTTTCGTGCCTCATTGGCACTGTCACAGTCTGTGAGTGATTGACATCTCCATGAAGAGGAAGAGGATTTGGTAATTCATGCATATCACAAGCTTGTTACTGATGGGGTATTTGTTTCCATAGGTGACTGCAATACCATATGAAAGTCAGGTACCGGTAACTTTGAAACCATGTCAGAGATGTCTCCTGATGGATCTGGATGTCACTTGAAAAAAAACCTGTGTGTGTATGCAGCATATAATTCATTCACAGAGGTGCTGACAAGAAACTTTTAGGCCCTTGGTAGTCAAACTAGAAGGTGCTTTTTGCAGGAACCTAATGAATACCCTGCTAAATGTGTTAGGAAGCTGTGGAAAAACTAGAAATGAATAGTATGTGATTATCAGATGCCTTGTATTGCTTAAAACTAAAATAAATGCTAAGCCAAAAAAATTAATAATAATAGATAAAAGGACTTTTGCATTTATAAGACTTGTTTTATCTTTAGGTTTCATAGTCTTTTACAAAATTCTCTGACTCCATTTTGCAGTCAGGTGAGCTGAAGCAAGAAAGAAATGTGAGGCTAAATTGCCCAGTTTCAGGTCAACAGGAGAGTTGATTATTTTCCTTTTGCGTGGTACTAGGATGCCTTACAGCCTCCCTGTTTGGTATATTAAACACACTGGCAGGTTGTGAAGATAGGTCAGACAATACGTGGGGAATAGCTAGGAATTTTTTTTCCTTTTGTGATTTAATAGACTCTTTTGCTCTGTTTGCCCTCTAAGGGAACCAATAGATTTAATATCCAATTTCTCTCATCTGCCATCAGAATGCAAATGCGATGCCAGATGAATATACTTTCAAGAATACTTAACCTAATGGGCATGTAAAGCCTAGTAATTATCAGTTGTTTGTCTGCTCTCTTATATAATTGTTTTTGGTAATAGGTACGTACCACACACTGAGACTTCTTAGTGTGGGCCAGTGACAGATTTCTGTGTAGCTTCTCTTGTTCTTACAGTGGAACCAAACAAAGAAATGCAACGTATTCGGCCACTTTCAGTACCCTGCGAATGCCAATTGGAATACGCTGCTTTGAATACATAACCATGTTAATAACCAGAATTCAGCATTTGATCCACCTGTGGTCCAACATGTGTGGCAACAAGGACAGGCTTTTAATACTGTATGTGCCACACAGGCAAAAAAGTTGAAAGAACAGACTGTCCTTTCTGGTTGATACAGAAAGGATGCAACCATGTGTTTCTGACCCTCAAGCCCCTGAGCTTGTACACAAAAGCAGCGACATGTAAAACAAGAAAAATCATGCAGAAAAGTTCATTAGTGTCAAATTTGATAACAAGATAAAAGACAAAAAAAGTTAAGAGAACAGCAACAAACAGACAAACTAGAAGTGAGCCGTCTGGTTCCCTCCTGCACTAGGCAAGAGTGCCGACGGTAAAGCCATTTGGAACAATTAACTGTAGCAGCTTGAGCAGGAGCTGGCACTAAATACACCGGTATATGTTATATTTCATAGTATATGTTTTCATTAAGAGTGCCGCTATATATAAATTTGAATAGTAAACTGCTTTCTCCTAGGGTTGTGGTCCCAAGAACAAGGATAGAGTTATGGCATGTGCAGAAAGTGGGGCTCAGGGATGCTCTCCAAGTGAAGACTTCTTCCAAAAGCAGCCCTGTGCCCAGGGGATGCATTTGTCTTAGTGTACGTGTGGGGCTAGGCATGAGCGGGTCTTACATGGGGCAGAGCTGGGTCCATTCCCACCCAGAACTGGGGATCACCACCAGCTGAAAAGCATCAGGGCTTCCACTGGCAAGAGAAACTCACAGATTTGGCTGAAACCTGAGCACCAGCTTTCAATGTCTGTGACTGCTGAAAGACCAATGCTGACTGCAGTGCTGTCAAAATGAGTTTTGTATTTGAGAGATGTCTTGCTGCTACAGTGGTGACATTTCACATATTTGCAACACTGGGCTGTAGCTTCTCTTCCAGTTGGACAGGTTGTGGTTTGGCATATTCCCCAAGCAGTCCTCGTACTGCAGTGTTTTCTTTTGCCACCCATCCTTGCCTGGTCATGTAATCTAGCATAATTGGGGCTGTGCATGATATTCCAAAGTCGTTTAAAGGGTAATTTGCTTCAGAGTATTTGTAAATAAATTCCCCTCGAGACCTGTTTGCATCTTTAGGTGTCTAGGGTCTTAATGACAAGCCTGTCGGTGCTAAAACAGCAATGCTACTACTTTCAAGTCAGGTTTCCTCACCTTGAGGCTACATCCATGAGGGGTTTAGGAAAAGAGAGGTTGTAATTCGCTTTTGCAGACGTTTCTGGGGACTGCAGCGTCCTACCTGGGGCTGAGTGACATTCTCAGAGGTGTGAAATTCCTTCCTAGCTTTGAAAATACAAAAGAAAAGTCACAGACATCACTTCAATTTGAACCCTGGAAATGAATGAAAGTCCCATGGAGCATTATACAGGAGGGGCAGTGTGTCAGGCTCAGCAGTGAATGGCTTTGGCAGGCACTTACTGACGGATGTGTAATAACTGTGGTAGGGGAGGGCGAAGAGGTGTTTGGGGCTTCATCTCATTGTTTCTTTGCTATGCAGGAGGGTTGTGCAGGGGATTCATTTTTTACCAGTGTCTTTTTACTCCTAAGAAGTTACCTTCAGAAATTGCTGTGTGTCCTCTGAGACAGCTCATATACTCCAATAGCATAATTTTTATGTCTCCTCATAAAGTCATGTGTGTATATTTCCACTTCTGTAGCATTATTTGATTTTCTCTGCTCTTTGGAAATGAGCTGCATTACAACAAGTACAAACAAAACAATCCTGAACACAGGGGTTGGCTGGGTCTCGGAAATACTTGAGCAGAGAGATTCAGGTAGAAATCCCAAATCCCCTTACTTGACTTCATAGCTACCAGGAAGTTCATAGTTGTGTAGAGTTTAAAAATATAAAGTTACTTTGGCACCTGACATGCAGCTTTTATACATGCTCTGAGCTGTAACCATCTTGCTTTTGGTGGGGGTGGGAGGGGGAACCCAATAGGTGATCCAGCTTAATTTTTTTTTGGCAGTAACTTCTGGAACCAATATGAAATAGCAGGAGGAATTATAAACCATAAATGGTTTGAGTTCTGTGGTCAGAGTATTTCTGATCATTACTAAGAGACCTGAATTCTCGAACCAACCATCAAAGGTTATTTTTTGCCTGATATGGGATTTACAGTCTAAGAAAATCTTTGGGTAGATGATGCACTCCAAACAGGAGAAATAATGCTTTGATGAAGCTGTTTTCAGCACGAAGTTTGGCAGACACAAGCTGTGTGCGGAGTGCCACCAGCAGTGATGGTGGTACTGTTCCCTCTCACTGCCAGAAAATACCCTCGGTGCTGGAGCCATTGCCCAGTAAAAGGAGTGCATGAACCGGGGGGTTATGTGCGCACCTCTCCTGTGCAGCTGGGTCATTGTATATAAAGGACTGCCAGCATAAACTGTATTTAACCTCAATATCAGGTGTGCATCACTGAATGTTTGGGATCCCGGCAGGAGCAAACTGTGGTTTCCTTCCCGATCACACAGCTGGTTTTTTTTTCTTTGCAGAAGCAGTCACAGGAATGAGCTAGTATGTACTTAGGTCTCATCCCAGAAGAAATTCAAGTGCAGATGGAGTACCCAGAAGTGGGAGCTTGAAAGTGCTCCCTGGTCTCTTGGTTTTGATGTATCTAGTGATGCCTGTCTAAGTGGTGTAGAGCAATCTGGGTCAGAAAAAGGATTTCAGATTGTCTTCAGTGTTTCCTTTTGTCTGGTTTAGTCATCTCTATGCAGAGCACTAGGTGCTGGGAAAGCCATTCTTAAGGGAGTAGCTCTACCCTTTGACGAGGAACTAGGATGTCTAATTGAGTCCATAAATGTAGCTCCACCATCACTCTCTAAAAGGGTAGGTGCAGCAATGCTCATGGATTTTTCAGCTGAGCAACCTAAAGTTGAAAATTAGCTGCAACACGTATTTAAGAAGCCATATTTTCTAAGTGATTAGAGCTCACTAAATGCATGTGGCAGCATATGATCAGTAATGAGCCCAGTTCTTATTAGAATATTCTTTTATTTATGACTGACCAACATACCCTCATCTGTCATCACTTCACTCTTGCAATCTGTTTTCTAAATAAAATCGTAACTTAACCATATGCTTGACAGAATTATGTAGCAACTTTAGCGCGCTTATTTTTCGCTCTGCTGTATACATCAGTCCGCGCTCAGTTTGAAAGTCTGTTCTTTATTACTGCTGTAAACTGAACTGGGCCATTCATATCCTGTGGGTATGAAGAGAGCAGCCGTTTAGAGTCAGATTTGTCCAGTGACAGAGTATAGGAGGCAGCATTCAAAATCCTTAAGAGATGCTGTGCTGGTTTTGGCTGGGGTAGAGTTTATTTTCTTCACAGTAGCTAGCATGGGGCTATGTTTTGCATTTGTGCTGGAAACAGTGTTGATAACACAGGGATGTTTTCATTCTTGCTGAGCAGTGCTGACACAGAGTCAAGGCCTTTTCTGCTCCTCACCCCACCCCCCAGTGAGCAGGCTGGGGGGAGGCACAAGAAGCTGGGAGGGGACACAGCCGGGGCAGCTGACCCCAACTGACCCAAGGGATATTCCATCACATATGGCGTCATGCTCAGCATATAGAGCTGGGGGAAGAAGAAGGAAGGGGGGGACATATGCAGTGATGGCGTTTGTCTTCCCAAATAACCGTTACACGTGATGGAGCCCTGCTTCCCTGGGGATGGCTGAGCACCTGCCTGCCCATGGGAAGTGGTGAATGAATTCCTTGTTTTGCTTTGCTTGTGCGTGCAGCTTTTGCTTTACCTATTAAACTGTCTTGGTCTCAACCCACGAGTTTTCTCACTTTTACTCTTCCAATTCTCTGCCCCATCTCGGCAGGGGGGAGCGAGTGAGCAGCTGGGTGGTGCTTAGCTGCCTGCGGGGTTAAACCGCAACAGATGCATTACCTTTCCTTCACAATGATGTAGTTTAAAGGTTTGAGATTTACAGAAAATTGTTTCATGTACCTTACAGTATACTGTTGCTTTTTTTCCCCTCTTATTGGCAATCAATATTTTATAGGATGAAACAGAAACAAGTTGTTCAGATTTTGGACTTCTCTGAGGCTTAGCCAACATAAAAACAGAGGCTGGGTGTAATGCTCCTGTGATACGATGATTTAATCTTCGAAGACTATGTTATCAGCTGATTGGGGGAATTAAAAACTGGCCAGCTGCCATGCAAAAATCAGCAAGCAACCACTAAATCTTTGTAGTTCATGGGGAAAGGTTGGCTTGAAGTAAAAAAACAGATATAAACAGTGAGAGAAGACAATACATATATTCCAACCCCAATAAAATGGACTTCATTTCAGATACATGTCAGGATTGCTATGTATTTCTTTGGAGCTGAAAACTGAAGTTATTAAGCTGAAAGAACTGATTGTCTCAAATCTTAATACAGTCTCAGGAAGAGAAAAATGGTGTTGCACCAAGGTAGAAAATGAGACCTCATTCTGTTCCGGTCACGCATGCTTTGCAAATGAAAGTCATTAGGGTAAACTGCAGCTGGACTCAGAAAGGGATATGACGTGGGTTTGGCACCTGAATGTATTTTGTTTAGATTATAGGTTTGGGATTTTTTTTTTTTTCTTTTTAATTCATGGGTAATGCTTTTAGAGTGTTTTCCAGCACCTAAGTGACTTTGTAGCCTAGATCCTGTTCATTGCTAACAGTGCTGTGTTCCCATGGTGCTTAGGAGCTCCTGAAATTGTGTTATGGGAAAGGCACATCTTGGAGTGGAGCCTGCATAGTTGGGAGTGGTTATTTGTATAGATGCTTTCTGGTTTTGAATTTTATCAACAAAGGACTGCATAGCTATAAGCCTGGTTACTGTGGTTGTCACAGAGCCAGCATTTGTAGGACCCCATTCAGTGAAGAACTGTATACACGTGGTTTACTTTGTCCGCGTGACTGATGTCTTCCAGGGCTCAACAGTAACAAGCAGAAAGGGATGAATTCCTCATTTGAGGACATGTTCTCTAAGGACAAGCTTGGCCTTTTTTTAATCTATAGAAGTGTTAATAAATGAATACATCCATTCAATATATCCTTTTAAAATGGGAAATCTTTTCAAAGATTTCAAAAATCATTTAGAAAAATGTATGAACGTGGAGTCTACTATTTAACAGAGGCAACTTGGAAAATGTTATCAATGATGGCACTCGTCTTCATAATTATAGTCTGGGGGCTACTGCAGAATAAACCACAGGAGCAAATCAGACTAAGTGGGGCTCCAGCTGATCACATACATCACAGTAACGCAAAGAAACTACATGTCAGATATCCTTGGAATCCCAAAAAACTTCTACTTGTATGACAGAATTAAAGTTAGTCTTGCATAGGTGTTATTTATATTCTGGTATTAACAAATAGTCTGTTTCAGGCAGAACTCAAAACTAGAGTTTATTTAGTGATAGGGAACCTAAAAATAGGTTTATAATGAGAAAGATTAATTTAGTGAAGTGACAATAATTTTAGAATAATAATATGCTTATTCATAATATATGTAGTGCCATCTCTTCTACATTCCTTTGTGTATACTAAGTGCTCCCTTTTTATCTTATGTAAATTATGTACTACCTTGCATTGTCAAAAATTGTACTTATCTTTAATAAGCAGTAATTAGTAACTACATGGCAAAGTCCTGTTTTAATGATCTGGTAACAATGCAAGAAAGACTGGGCAATAGCATTAGAACAGGTCCTTTTCTCTGGAGTGCGAACTGGAGACAGCCTGTGAACATTTTCATTGACTACAAAGGCCTTAAAAACATCCTGTAGCTCTGAAGATACAGAACTGCCAGAAATGTTTTCCTGAAAAGGGAACTGCAGAAATGACGAGGATAGATTTGTGTCTTTAGTAGGTGAGCTGACGGTGGAAAAGTAGTTAGGCAAAAGCAAATCAAATTGCAAAATTTTTAATTAGTTGAGTGAATTTTGGGAAGCTTTAGCACCTTAGCTAATAGATGTGGTACCTCTCAGGGTTTAAAAAATGAATGGTGCCTTCTGTTTCCATGGGAAATGTATAAGATCAATTATATACATCTGTTTTTGAGAAGATTTATTAAAGTGTTCAGAGGTTTTATAGATGTCTCAAAACTACTGGTGAAAATGAACTACGTTCTGGAAGCAACATGGCTTATTTTGAGATCTATTATGAATGCCACAAGTGTTCCCAACCTTGAATAAATCATTTCACATATTTTTAACTACCTGTCTAGGAATCTTGAAATGAGAAACAGACATAATAAATAATTTATTGTGCAGAACAGGAGCAAATATGTATATTACACCCTTTGATTTCCAAATACATCTTGCTGAGCAAAGGCATGTGATCTAATACAGCTTTGCAATATATTGCTGTTTCACCAGTGTCTTAAAATAAACTTACATCAATGAACCTGAGCTATCCTCAGTGGCCAATGAAATCAATGGGCAGTTTTCTAGCAATAGCAGTGCCAGCTTTACAATTCAAGTGCTCTTGAGTAAAAGCCTTTTTGTGTTCTTAGAGCTTATTTTGTAAGGGGCTGCTTTCTCATCGCAAGCTAGCAGAGTTTTGAAGCAGCTCCAGTTTGTGTCAATGGCAACAGCCAAAGTTTCTGAAGGGATTTCTAAGGAAGCCAGAAAGAAATTAATGGGCTGAGAGGTTCCTTGATTATAAGTAAACATCGTATTTTTATTGGGTGAATGCTAAAAGGAAAAGACCAGAAAAGAGAGACAAGAAATTACAAATGTGGAATGGAGATAGTATGGAGAGCTCCTTAGGGATAAACATGAGAATGAGGCCTGCAAATTTCTGAGCAGGCAAGAATGCAGAAAAATAGTCGTTTTCTATGTTTAGGGAAATGGGATTTGGATACTCCCTGAAAAATGACAAGGAACGCATTACAGAACTGGACGGTTGGTATAAAACTGAATAAACTTTGTGGGCGCAGGGGTTCCATCTCATCTATGTTCTTCCGTAATCTTACCCACGAGAAGCTGAATTAGAGACACACATTTGTAAATGTGAACTTTCATCCTGGGTGTCTTATTCTGGAGTCTATTTCTGTGAAAGACAACCAAGACTGGATTTTGAGAAGAACGGTGAGCTTGTAGCATCTTTTGAAGAAAAGATTTTGAACACCAGAACACTATAATCCAACTTACCGACTCCATTTTTTTTCTATCAAGTGTGTGACAGGAGAAGAGACCTGCTGATAACTAGCCTATTTCTGGTGCATGGTCTCACCCAAAAGTTCTTTGGCACTTGTTTTGCACAGGATTTTTTTTTTTTTTTTCTGTAAATATTCCTTTCGGAGGAGCAGTACAGAAGTGTTCTTTTTCTTAGAGCCTTGCTGGCACCCTGCTTTATGTCACTGTCATAGTCACTTATTTGGCATACCATGGGCTATGGTGAAGTGATCCCAGTTTCTCTATTTCTCTTCCAAAAGCGCTTGATAATATTGTTATAGGAACATGGCATACTGAGGACAGTAGAGCTCATTTTCTCTCCTCCTGTTCCGGTTGGGGGGAAGTTCTCTGCTACGATGCTGTTAAAAAAACACTGTGTCATGACTGCAGGGTAAAGTGGTTCCAGGAGCAGAGCCAATGTGAGCGAGTCAAAAGGAAGGCCACCTAGCTCCTAAATACCCACCTAAGGCTGCTGAGTTTTCTTTCTATTACTATTGGCTTGATGAAACTTCATTTTTGACCTTTGGAAGTACAATATCCTGATGGGACTTGTAGCTCCTTTGCTTTCAAAGTCACTTCACAGAACATGAAACTGGTAAGAGGAACGTTTCCAATATCTTGCTTGAATTAATTCTGAACTGACTTATACCCAATTTCGTTCAAATCAGACAGTGCAGATGAGAGCTGGCAATTTGCATAGACATAGCAATTTGGAGAGGGGGTGCAGAAGAGCTTTTTAAAATCCACACGGAGTGCATGTCCTCAGTCTCTAGGCATGAGTAAAATCCAGTAAATTCTGAATTTTTAGTTCTTTTTTTGTCTGTCTCTTGTTTGCTCAAGTCCAATTATTCAGAACTAAAAATATTCTATTATATCATGGGGTAAATAGGTATGCTTCTCAGCAGTGTTGGGAAATTAATGAACATTTGAAAATGTGAATCTACCGTATTGCTGTATTATCATTAGTATGTATTGCAAATAACATTTTGAAGACCCAGGTTTCTTTTTAACTTTGAAAGAGATTAATAGGAATTATTGAAATAATGGACTAAAATCTTATTTTAAATTGGATTGTGTTTCTTTACATGATATTTTACTATGAATTTCTGTTTTGTCTAATGTTGCATTTAGCCATCTTTGGTTTTTAGCAGGTAATAGTCTTTTCCTACATCACCAGTATCAGTAGCATTTAGCTTCTATTTTAATTAATCCCTCGTTCAGAGCGGAGCACATCTCAAGACGGTGTTATGGCACTGATCAGTCAATGCATAACCAAATATGATAATGCCTCTGATACATAGCATCATACTGAGTGACCCAGTTTCCAAATTTCAGTCTAACTTTGCTGTGCTTCAAGGGCAAACTTAATGAACATTTGACATCAGATAATTCATTCTAACTGTATATACCAGAGCTATTGCCCACCTGCAAATACAAGTAGGATTTGCTAACAGCACTACCTGGTATTTGACTCTCCAATGCTGTTCATAGCTTTTCTTCCCTTCAGAATGGTTTTTTTTTGGCCAGGTGGAGTGAAAGTTAATTAGTGTACCCTCCTACACTGCTGCAGTGCATACATATGTATAGTGATAGCTCTGTCAGAAACAGTCTCTCCTAGAGGGAAGGTCTTCAAATTAGCCTTCAGAAGGGCCTGTCAGATTATTTTTTTTTATTTATTTAGTGTGTACCATTTTAGTACATCTCCTCTAGCAGTCAATCCATGACTTCCAGGCAAATATTTTCGGAAGAGGAAATATTTCTTTATTTAGCAAAACCTTGGGGCTGATTTATTGCCCCTCGTACCCACAAAGCTCTTCCTCCCTTGGAAATACCCTGCTGGACTCTGTTCTGTGCAGGGAATTGTGCTGTATGCACGATCTTGCACGAGGGACCCAGCGTGCCCATGGCGGCTGCTATTCTAGCTGATACCAACGTTTGTTTTCAACATTTGAGCAAGGAACTTCCAAGACAAAGAAGATGAGGTGTCAGGGCTTTGTGCTCAGGAAACAGCTTCTCCAAAGGAGGCCACTCCCAGAGTCCCCATCCCTGTGGATTGGGCAAAGAGTAGGATGTTACCTGTAGTGATCAGTGGATTTATGCCACCTTTCCCCAAACTAGCCCTGTTACAACAAGCAGCTCTTGATGATGTTTGCAATATTAGCAAATCGTGATTCCTAAAACACAATTGGAGGTTTTTGTCATTGAGATATAGCCAAATTCCAAGCTTTGCCATGAATTTTATACAATCCTAATGGACTGTAATCCTTATAATACGACAGGTTTGCGACTGAGATTACTAACATATTTACCCCCGGCATCTTTTTTCAATACATTTGTTTTCTATCTCTTAAGCGAAAGCAATACATGAACAGAAATCCAGGTATTTTTCATCAATCTGTTATCAGCAGCCAGCACTTCAGCCAACAGGAAAGTCGGGTTTTTTAATAACATATGTTCTACTGTTTTTTCCATATTTCCTGACCAAGAAAGGCAGTTCCAAGGGAACCTTTGCAGCCACAGAGAGGAGATTGACACTTGCCTTTTTCTTTTTATAACAGTCTGTGCTCCAACATCTTTGTTTCCCCAGCCCTGCATTGACCTTCTGCAACTCTGCATAGTCACCTCGGAGTCCCCAGTCTCAGGGCTCTTTCTACACACCCCGCTACAGCACACTGATAAGGAATAGGTTTAAATACTTAAACCAGTTGTCACTCCTTCTCCCCGACCCCTTGGCATGCATGGTTGTTTTCATGGTTCGATTGTGCTCTTTGCTTGCAGCACGCGTGTCATGTCATCACCAGTTTTCTCACAGTAGGATCCGTGATGGCAGGGACCGTTGTTTAATTAGTCTCTCTACGAACTGCCTCGAGTTGCAAAGGCAGTCATTCAAAGGAATATGCAATAGAGTGTGACGCACGCAGAGCTACCTTGATTGTGGACTTGAAATAGGTCTTCAAAGAAAACTTTCTGTATAAAGAATCTGTGTGCAAAATGGCTCATGAAGTGCTAATTTCAATGCAATTGAACGAACTGTGGACTGAATTCTTCATTGCCATGTTTATTGATTCACCATTTACCTCTCTGCAATTTGGGAATAAAACAGTGTGATTTTCAGAATGATAGTGCTGTGTGTACATTTTGTGCAGGAGAAATTCCAGCTACAGCTGGAAAAATGTTCTTTATGAAACAGATGTCTGCCTTTCCCCTGCCTTAAACTCATTAAAAACCAAAAAAACCCTAGACCAGTCTAAAAGGTGAGAGTTGGTGTCTGTGACTACTTTTCACCAATTGCCTAGAAATACCTTGATCTAAAAGCTAAGTGGGGATGGGTCAGCTCTGCTCTTGTGCTAGAAATCTTCAGAGAACTGAGTTGTACCAGGGATCCCTCGGATGAGGGTACTTCCCTTTCAAACCAGCATGGCTCCGTTGCCCCGTCATCATCCGTGGGACTTTTATCCTGAGTCTCAGATAAATATAAATCTAGTGTTAACTTCTGTCTGTTGCGTTAGCTCAATTAGGTTTTGCAGGTTTTTCAATATTGTGAATTTTAACCCCGTTATCAAAATACCAATATAAATTGTATTCTGCCAACCTCATTTGCCTGTGATGTTTCAGTGGGTCACAGAGTTAGGTTGTGGTTTCTACAGTGACTTTCATGGGAGTAGAACTTACTGAATGTCTCAAAGCAGTTACTATGAAGACAAATCTTCAACCCAAGACCAAGGCTCAGAAAGGGGAGTTGGGGTATTCCCAGAGGCCTCTGCTGCTACTGGCATCTTCTTTGGAAAAGTGATTTTTTTAAAGAGTAATATTCAGTCATCTCCAGTTTTTGCTATCAGATTTTTAACTCTTTACCATCCTACTGTGTCAGGTGGCGTGTAAATGTTAGCGTTCGGTTTGCATCCTAAGCATACTTTCAGAGTGAGTCTCTTGTGCTTCGATTCATAATACAGAGTAGTTGTGAAGTACGCAAGTTAGATTCCTTTCCAGTTAAGCTAAACCAGGAGATGTGGTCACCAAATGCACTCCATCAGCTAAAGGAACATCAAACCACAGAACCGGGCTAGGACAGCAGCAGGTACAGCCACTGAATCTCCTATAGCATAGATGTGGTGTCCTCAGTATCATTTCACTGTATAAATAGTGTCCTATTGCACTACAGGCAGCTCTCCAAGACTCCCTTACAAACTCTGGTAGTAAAGGCAGTGCATGGCATGTGTTGAGGGAAAGGGGTGAATTATATCCTTAGTGCTGAAGTCTGCAGGAAGGCCTGCTGGGTCTGCTACAACTTCAACAGGCAAGCTGCAGTGTCTCGGTGTGCTTGAGGGTTGCAGCAGCCCCACGTCAGAGAGGTGAGTGGCTTGAGTTTGGGTGCCAGGTCTACACCATCGCTAAATGTGTTTAAACTGATGACGTGCTCTCTGAGCTCTGATCAGGGCGTACCTGGAGTGTGTTGCAGCTCCCACCCGGTCTCCAGACCCAGGCTCGGAGGAGACGGTGCATGGCCCAGGCTTGCTTCAGTGCAGTCAGGAGAGGACTGCTGCATGTAGCTGAAAGTGAGAATCTTTTTCTGAGCACAAGTCTATCAAAACTGTCGAACCCCCACAAACAGGTTTGAGTTTGTGAGTGCACATCCACTTGGCAAGAGCACAGGAGTTAATTGATCAGAGGTGAAGGTAAGCAAACAGGCGCTGGGATTTTCCTGGGTCTGAGCGATGCCTTAATCCCTGGGCAGACTACTAATTTCCTTCTTACTACAACCATATGGGTTTCCCATGCTGAATGGTAGTGTTATGCTGTGTTGTAAAATCCTTGCTGTCTAAAAGGAGCAGGGGGATTCCTGAAACTGTAGCTCACATTTCTTGTAGTTTAAAGAATGAGGGAAAGTCAATGTCTGATAAACTTATGGTTTAAGTTATTTTCCTGGGCTCCCTTTCTGCAATTTTTCTCTCTCCATCATGGTTTCTTCAGCCTCTATGTATTCCATCACTCTCAGCACTTTATCATCTAGCCATTTTATCCATTGTGTTGATGTTTTGGTTGCCTGATAAAACAGCTCATATTTCTTAGCGGATTTTGTCCTACCAGCTGGTAGCCAGGGATACAACCTTTTTACTTTCAGAGACAACCTTTTTACTTTCAGAAACAACTGCCTAGTGGTCACTTCTGCCTTAGAGAATTTTAAAAAGTGGCAAATGATTTAGAGTGTTAACATTTTTGGCTGATTGCTACTGGGCTTTTGCTGCAGAAGTAAAAAATGCCAGTCATTGCCACAAGTAAGATTTCTGTGTGTCAGCTCACTAAAACTTTTTAAAACCTCTATTTTCAAAAGAGAAATCTGCTTCCAAAAGCTGTGACACATTAAGCCCGGTATCTAAAACTACAAAGTTTTAATATAAAATTCTAAAAAATGTATGTGCACCGTAATTCTTGCTCAGACCATATTTTAAGCTCTCACATTCTGTTTTATGACACTTAAGTTTGAGCACCGATAGGTGGACATTAGGGGGTTCTCACACGTTGGAATTCCACAGTAGGGTGGTTGGAACAATTGTATGCTATGGTGAGACGTCTCTAACTCCTTCTCATCTTTCTTATATTCAAATGCACAAACAGAATAAAGCAGTCCAAGGAAATGCATGAAATTTGAGGCTGAGAGGAGGTACAATTATTAGTTTTCAGGATTTATACGTGGAGAGGATTACCAGTCGCCTTTGTGTTCCTGCAAAATAGCTCTGTCTTGGAGAGCAATTGACAGGGAGGTTTTCGTGTAATTCCAAGTGATCTCTGCTTCGGCTTGCTTGGATCGGCCAAGCCCTCTTCTCTGGCTCTTGCAGTATTAAAATCATAACCGTAACTGTGCTCTGACATGCACTAAGGTTAACGGCTGCAGCTGGATACAGACAATGTTGCATGTACCCTACATTAAGGACACAGAATAATTTTGGGCAGTGTCATTTCTGTATTAATTGAACTCCCTTCTGCATCAGTGGCTTCATTGAGCTATTAGGGTTTGCCTGCAGCAGAAATCCTTGCTATTATTTAGCAAATGTTGCTTTGGTAGCCACTCGTGCAGATGACGGAAAGGTGGTTAAATATGTCAGTATAGATGTATAGTGTTCAGCCTGAGATTTTATGTATATAACAAAAATTCCTATTTGAATTGCTTAGTGAATATCTATTTGATGCCGAGAGCAACTCTTTGGAGCAACGCAGGCTTTTTTCTCCATTAAAGAATCTGAACCCTTTATTTATACACTTTCTTTACATTTTCTTTACTGTAGACCTGATTCTATAAACCTTAAGTAATGTCATCAGGAATCAGGAATTGCTCCCATGAGTGAGGAAACACCTTTGTGAAAAAGGGTTTGCAGGCTCAGGATTTTTGCAGCGAGGATTGTTATATGCTGGTATTCTGTCTCTCTGATGCTGTTCTTTGAACGTACATGCCATTGAATGAAGGACAAACACAGCACACATGGATCCGTGGGTCTTTTTAAAAATTTTTGGACAAGTTAATGTAATGGTACAGCTTGCTGTAAATTGCTCCTGTGTTACCTCCTAGAGGGGGCTGCATATAGGCAATGGATGAGAGAACTCCTGTATAACAGAATGAAGTATTCACAGTTTCTGTGATGTCCAGAAAATGATTTTATCTGCAGCTGTGCAAAGTTGCTAGGGAACAGTGCTAACTCATTTTCACTGATAGGTCTTTGTTAGCACTGTTGAGGGAATCTTCTCTTTCGTTGCTCAGTGATATTGCTGTTTCATTTTGTATTAGGATGCGATTTGGAAATACCTCAGAACTGTCCTGCTTATGAAGTTTGAAATAAACTTTCAAATAAAGAACCTTTTTTAGATCACCTCTGAGCACCAAACCCTTCACCAAGACTGCCAAGAGTTTCAAGGTGTCACCGTGAAGAACTGAAAGGGCAGGTTGAGTGTCAAGCCCTGGGGCTGCAGGAGGTGAGCTCTCACTGAGAGGAGCATTAGGCTCACAAAGCATTTGTGCAGTCGAGTCTCTCCAGGAGAGGACAGGAACATTTCTGGAGATTCGTTTGACATAAACGTGCCATGCTGTCTGCATTTATGATATAATTGTGAATGCTAATACATTTTAGCCTCAGCCTTGAAGCATTTGCTTTAAGGTGCGCACTGTTTTTCACTGAACATCAGGCAGCTAGTGGTCGCTTTGAAGGGAGCTTGGGCAGTGGCTGTTGATCTGCTTGATAATTCTGCTTCATACATCAAAATTCTTGTAGTTTTGATTGCTAGCAGCACCCCTCCATTCAAGTCTTGTAAAAAGGTGATTAGCCACGTCATAGCTCTGGAGTAGTATACGCATCCCTCATTGGGTGTCTCATTGGGTGACTTCAAAACAAAAAGTTCCTGCACCAGTCACGGCTTTGCAGATAGTGCCAAAGAAATAGTCTTACCAACCCCATTGCTTCTTGGTATATAGAGAGAATATATAGCTCTGTTCCTATTTCTGCAACTGTTTGTTTTGGAAGACTCGTACTGCACAGTTCACCAGCCTTGTCGTCTTTATTCACTGTGCTCCTAATGTTCTCAGCCAATTTAAGTGAATCCAGAAGAATCTCTCCACTTGTTGCTTGCCCACTCAGCACAAAAATATATGTACGCATACAAAACCACACACATATAAGTGTCCCTACAGCACTTAAAAAAAAATGTTTCGTTGTTCTATGCTCTGTTTTACTCCACCTGCAATGGATATCTGGGTAATCCTTCATTACACTCATCTTGTGGTCTTGATGGTTCTCTGGGGGTTGCTCACAACCAGCTTCACTCACATGCTTGTTATGGTATGGTAGCTGTTTCCTATAATTTTTTTCAGCTGTGAAACGGGGCAAATGGCACTCTATTTTCACTGCACAGAGTCCCCAGTACTGTGCTTTGGTTTTCGTATACTTTCTTAACTCTAAGTCTAATATTAAAAAATGTTGGTTGCACAGGCTGTGCTGTTAGCAGCTTTGCTGATGTTTGGCCTGGAAAGGAAGGGGTGCGTTGCATCGTTTTCTTGTTACAAACAGTTTAGAAAGATGTATTTCAGCCCCTACATCATACTTTTCCATTTATTTTGGAAACAGTAGTTGGAAACAGTCCACGGGGCTTCCAACCACTTTAAATCAGCAGGCAGCACTACTTATCTTTGTCTTTCATTTCTGTAAACAAACACCTTCCTTCCCACCCTTGAATACATAAATATTTTGTTTTGTTTAGTATTGTTGCTCATTATTGCCCAATTATCCAGTCCTGTAGGAAAAAGTGCCATACAGCTGGAAGAGGTGACAGTCAGGCGGTGTTATGTTACAACACTGCATTTGCTGAGTAGTTTGGGGTAAAAAGAGATCACGGATTACCTCCTCACCTTGACCTCTAGCTATCAACCTTAAGACAGTATCTCCTCTTAAACATCTCTGTGCTTGTTTTGTAATTCGTATGGAGATACGGCTGTGGGCAGGAGTACCAGCTTGTCCCTTAGCACAATAACAGCTCCTTAGAACATCGCTAACAGTAACACTGTCAGTTGTAACAGTGGTGGCTCATCTATCGTATTACTGAGACTTTGCCTAGTAGCATACATTTCTGTAGTGCCACTTCAGCTTACAATGCTGCTATTTTCCTCTTTCTCACTGTTTTGCCACTCATTTGACATCATGTACAGTCTGCAAGACGAAGTTAGCAGAAGGGTGCACCAGCCAGACTGCTGGCTGACACGGACATGAAATTTATGAAAAACCTGTTTCTGACTTTTCCTTCGTGTTGGGAGTCCCAAGGTGACTGCTGCTGGGGTCCCTGGGGAGGCTCAGTGCTAGTCTTACTCCTCGCATGACTCCTAAGGTTCATTCCTGAGCTCTAATTCAGGGTCTTTCTAAAACAAAAAGATCCAGTTCTGCAGGCCACGAAGGGTTCCAGTTCCCACTGAGGATCGGGCCCTCTCATGGCTTGTTTAGTAAGTGAATAGCGGTTGGAGCTACAAACTCTATATTTGTTTCTGCTTTAAATTGATTTGTATGCGTTCTTTCCTTTTAATTCTCCAGAGACTTGTGCATTTTCCATCTTGCAAACATGTTTTTAATAAGGGCGTTCTTTCTGAAAGCCACAGGAATAACATCTAAATCTGTGTGTGTAATGCATGCGTGTATACGTATATATGCAACTGTGTGCGTGCACATAAACTGTAAGCGCAATTGGCAATTTTGTCAAGTCCAAGAGATACGTAGTACAGAGAGATCTATTTTATTTAACTCCTGGTATGCACAATTCAGCTTTTGAAGCCTAAATAGGTCTTGTGCCCTTTTACTAATTAAATTTTGTTATAAATCCACCTGGGCTGTGTTTTTGTAATATCTCCATTTGAATGAGGGTGGTTTAGTGTCTGGGTGGAATGGTTTTTCCTTCTGAAATGTTAATTAGATGGAGAACATGTTATGCTTTGGAAAAGCTGCATTGCAAACCCATAGATAAACAGATTGATTTAATTTTAATCTGCTTTCATGGTGATGCATAATGATAACTGGTTTCTGTCTCACAGGGCTGAAAACCACAGACCTTAATAAGAGTTTGTGGGTATATTATACAGCTTTAAATAGCTTATGTTGTGCTAGACCGCTCTCCATAAATTATTCTAACTCCATCAGTATCCCAGGGACTCCCGATTCTCTTCTGCTGTGGATTTTCAATCAGCGAAACTATTAGTGTAATCTGAAGAAACTTCGAGGCACCTTCTCTGAAAACAACTGACAACACTGGTTTGTACATGAGGTATTCAGCGGGGAAAACAGAACAAAAAAAGCCTTACAGAAGCCAACTCTGTACATTAAATCCTGGCATCCAAATCCTACCTTTATAAGCCATGCCAAAATTGATTACAAAATTAAAAGCCAGACATTCAGATGGTTAGCGCGAAGTGTCTTACTACATGACTTAATTTTTGTGATGTGTCATTGCTGTCACACTGAGAAAGCTGCAATTTTGTTTAGTCGGTTCTAAAACAGTTTGTTTAAATG
>VYZW01047672.1:0-35277 GCA_013401315.1 Balaeniceps rex
AACATAAAGTGAATGCTTCTTCCTCTATAATCAGATAGATTTATGCAAGTGACCATTATCCCCACCTTTCCTTAAAAAAAATTGGCTATATTTATTGATCATAAAATTTCCTATAGCTGTAGTTAGCTCCTTACTTTTTTTTAATGCCTAGCTTGCCTAAAAATCCATTTACCACAAGAATTTAGATTCCATATATTTATTATTACGACAAAGATGAGAATGACAAAAATAAATAGCTGAGGGGAAAAGTATGTTGGTAGACTACTCAAAAGTTAAAAATTAGACTTTGGAAAATTCTCCAGGATGCTGAGGCTCTACACATGCACACAGATTTTAAAGCATAGTCCTATCTTTAACTAGTGCTTGCATTACATATTTTGTCTTGCATACTGTTATATGGAATTAGAAACATGAAGAGAAAAACCCTCTCAAGATATTTACACATAATCTGGCAACAGACAAAGTTCTCAAATTTTAATACACCTAGTAATCTGCTAGTCATAGCAGTAAATATTTCTTTGAAGTAAATAAATTGAGTTTCAGGATTCAACAGCTCTAACCAAAACTCTTATGTGTTATTTTTTTAATGTACCATATTGTAAGGAATAAGATGAAATGCAACGGCATATCTATAAAATTAACGCTCAGAACTTATTGATAAAAACACAAGAAAATAGGTATTCATCAACTCTAAAGACCAACCCAAAAAGACCAACTCAATTATAATTATGATAAACAAAATCTAAGCATTTTGAATTATAATTCTATTTATCTGAACTAAATTACTACATTTTAAGATTTGTTTGGAATTGTTTTTATCTATTCACCAAATGCTTAACTTTCATTTTTATCTGCTGCTATCTATATTATCACCAATATGAAAATCTGATTTTTCTACTGAAGCAATTAAACAAAGTAATTTCAGCAATCCTTTGCTTTTGTATTGCTCACACAAATGCTAATGGCTTTGTTCTGTAGCTGTTTTTTTTTTTAATGTATGTACAAATGTCTGAATCAAGTCTAAACTCCTTTCTTCAAGGTTAACACTGATGCTATTGAAGCAGTTGCCTGGAATCATACATCATTCTGTCACCAAAACAAGCCTAGACACTGTCATTGGTTTGGCAGATTCTGAAAATAATATATCTATAACTCTGTTAGTGTCTTCAGTACACAAACACAGCTAAAGGATTTATTTCTCTCACAAGGTAAACACATAGCTCTCAGGTTAATAAAAGTTGGGCTCATGTATCTGTGGCAGCATTTATTTGACATGACAGTCACACCAGTGGTAGTGCTGAACTTTTAATCTATAATGACCCATATTTTCTATTTCCTACTTCATACTTTTGAAGATGAAGAGTTCTTTACACAATGCCATGCTTATGATGATAAATATACAGGTCTGACAACACTCAATAACCGCATCAATACAAGGCAATTAATAATTTTCCGTTAAAAAAAGCCAAAAGATGCACAAGACAAGCATAAAACAGGCAAGTTTAGATATTTCTCAATTTCCCCTACTGAAAGAGCTTTGCATTAACTTATGTAACTTAAAGACTCATGAAATATTTCTTTTTAGTGACATCTTAAGTTAGAATTTGAAACAATCTCTCACTTTAAATACAGGAGTTTCTTCTACTCTGCAGGGACAGAGTTGGTACGGTTGGACTCGGTGATCTTAAAGGTCTCTTCCAACCAAATGATTCTATGACAGACACCTCTTGCATACTTATCACAACCCTTACTGTGGAGCTAAACAGGTTTTGAGCAAAGGACAGAGAAACAAATTCTATTGTTTTAAATGTCTGTCTTATTGCAATCTCACTGGAAATCGAAACACTTTGCTACCAGAATGGAGATCTGGCCTGGCAGTCTTAAGCACTTATGGTCTGATGTAGTCAGTGGAGAGGCCAATGTGTCTGAACATCTACAAAGCACCCATCCAGTCTGCCGCAGTTACATGCATTGCTTGGTGCAACTCCAGAGAAAGGTCCTTCTAGTTTATTTACCTTAATTTCCCAGTTTTCCTATTCAACATATAAGAAATGCAAGGCATTTTAGCCACATAAGATTCAGTTTATCTAGCCCTTGCATAAGACAGACATTTAACTAAGTGCTGCTTGCAAAATGCGGATGAGTCTAAACCAGCAGCAACACCAACTCGCTCAGCTGCACTGTGAAAGCACTGAGCACACACTGAAACTGGAAGCCTGGATTCTACACCACCCATCCTCTCCAGACAAGGCAAATACCCTGAGTGACCAAATCATGGAGCAACCCTGGCAAAGTGAAAGCACACTGGCATCGAGTGTGACAGAGGGGAAGCAGCACATCAGTTGACTCTACCATTTAAATAAGAACAAAGACTTCTTCTTATTAAGGGTAGTTTGACTAGATTCACCATTAAAAACAAAACAAAACCTCCACCAAACAGCCAAACCATCCCCAACAATCTGACTTCATACTAAATGGGAAAAAGCCCACCAAATTCTCAGTCAAAAAGGGTGTTACAATCTTACCGAAACATTTTTTAGACATTCTTCACAGGACCTCTGGGAAAACTCTGAACATGCTAGGAAAAAAAAAAAAAAACAAAACACACAGAGATGATATATTTATTTTTCCTCAGTAACATCAAGCGCTTAAACAATATTCAGCTTTTCCTTTTTTCTACTTCTAGATACAAGCACCAATCCTGATTGAAGTAATGAAAGCTCAATATTTCCATTCCAGGAGAACTGTAGCAAACAGAGATACAAAACATTTAAGTTTGACCTCTGACCTAGTTAGGGAAACAAGTTAAGCTTACCTGTAACCTCAATTTGCTTTCTGCAAGGACAACATGGGAGAAAAAAAAACAAGAGCCTTGCTGTATCTCTGCTGAAGTTTTTAAGACTTTTACACTTCAATTTAGAGAACATTCCAAGTTTTGCAGCTTTGGAAGCCTAGCAAAGGCTGACCCTTGCCTAGGGTTGGTCCCCCTTCCATAGATATTAACCTTTTTCTGGGGATTTTTTTTTTTTTAAATAAAATTTTTTTAAAATAAAATAAAAATTATTTTTAAAATAATCCAAATAACATGATTTTAAATAACAATTAAAAAATATTTCCAAACATAGGACACAAAGTTATTTTGTAAGAGGTCAACAAGAACTCTGACAGAAGTTTGAAAATCCAATTGATGTGGAAGGAGTTAATTCATATTTTCTTTAGATTTTAAAAAACACCTTCTATCTTAAAAAAGAAAATATTTACTGGTGGTCACATTCTCAGAGGATTCCAGCCAAAGGCTATGAATTAGCATGCTTATGCAGGTCCCTTCCAACTGAAATAGTCTATTCTATTCCAAATTATTTCCACATAGATCATATAAATATGAGAGGAAAATATCTCTGAATCAGGAATCCAATTCTACTTTTAATGAATAACAATGCATTAGTCATAAGCAGTTATCTATTTGAGCTAAATTCTTGGCATGTTTTGGGACAACTACATATTTCAATATTTTCATAATTCAATATTATACTTTTCTGGTACTAATTCTTAACACTAAATGCATTTTATGTACCAGTATATTTAGCTTTAATTAATACATCTGTTTAGAAAAACCACTTACTAGTTTATCCAGTACCAATTAACATTGGTAGTGGTACCAATTAACTGAGAAACAGCCTAAGCATTAAGGCCCATATATCAATTCATGGGAAAAAAAAAATGTGAAATGATTCAGAAATAGTTCTCAGTTTAAACTCAAAAATTTTTAAATGGGATTATTCCATGTGGAGTACCATGCTCATTATAAAAATACTTCATTACATTTTCAATTTAAGATTTAAAACACCTAAACAAGCCAGCTTTCTGAACATGAATTAGCAAGGTATGGTCAGAAGTATGCAAGTATACCAAGGACTTCTAAAAACATGGTTTAGGTTACATTTACAATAACCGAATCATCTACAGCAAAATGAAGAAATGTAACATTCCTTAGATTTTTATCAAAGGAGGTAATCTCACAAGCTCTTCATGCTGTTTATCTTCTTTAACTGCCTTCCTACTGACATATTATAGCAGATAACCTATATTGGCATATAACCAAAAGACTGGGGCTTAAATTATAAAAAAAAAATTAGACTTCTATTATTTATGTTTATTCTAAAGAACAGCATAGAAGAGTCTTAATGAAAAATACTTCAGAATACATCATCACGACATATACCTCAAAAATCAAAACATCTTTATGTACTGCTGTTACAAAATGTAACAGTACCATGAGTGAGTGAAAAAACCATTTTTTTCCATTCTGCTTTATATATTTCTCTGGGTCAAGTAACTTACAAAGATACATACATTTCCCACCAGTTAAGGTGTTCTTCACAAGAGCAGAGGCTAGAACAAAACACCTCTCAAACCGAAAAAGAAGAAAACCCCACACAACCCCTCCAATCCACCTTGCTAAAGCATTATGTGTACCAACACATTAAACAAAAACATCTTTGAATTTTTTTTATTCAAACCGATATCAAGTTGACAGTCTCCCTCTAATATGTCAAGGTGTCAAGGGACTACTGTATTAGCTTTATTGGGGGGGGGAGGGGAGGGGGGGAACAACCGAAAGCACATATGCCACAGCACCACTACCAACAATAATTCATCATGTATTTTAAACAGTATTTATCAAGCATAATCATTCCTTCTATATTGGCATATAACATCAGCATTAGTCATCTAACATGTAAAAAAATGAGAAATCATTTTTACATACCAAGCCTGGTTTACCAAGCAGTGGAAACATTAATTTGATAAGTGGTATAATTTTTACCAAAAGAGTTTAGTGTAACACCTTGTACAGAGTGAACTGTAGCTATATGAAGATTATATTCTCACTAGGTAAGAAAAAGCTATCGCTGTTCATACACTATTTTTTTGTACAACTGGAATTCTGCCCACACATACAGGAATTGTACTGTAGTTAATTATACACAAATTATCTGTCTGACCCCACTTTCTAGGAGACATACTCATGGACCAGGGTAACTGCACAAATACAGAACAAAGGCTGTTCCTCCACAAAATACAGGTAAAACAGAATAGCACTGTCAATAAAACTCTATGTTGTTTAAAACCACCTTTCCCCCCCCTCCCCTTTCCAATATGTATTTGTGCATGAAGGTAGCATATACAAAGGAAGACAGTGCTCTATACCAGCATACACTAAGGACTGCCATACATCCTTAAGACCAGCAACTCCTTTTTTGGGGTGGGGGGGTGGGACACATCTTACTATTCCACTGAAAAAAACAGCTTGACTGCTCAGTCAGTCAGAAACCTTTCGACACCTACACTAAGCTTACTCATAGCTAGTTTATTTTAATGCGTTCTCTGCCCCCATTCTCAGGACAACTTAAACAGTTGTTCCCTCCTACTGGTATAAGAGTACTTCCACCAAGTACTCTTATTCCCCCTCAACCTTCCTTCTGCTCCAGCAATTAAAAGCCATACTTTTCTAGATATTTTCTCAAACAGGGAACAATACAACCTTTGTAGCCCTGCTTTGTGCCAGTCCAACTCTGCTGAACACAGGTGCTGAACTTGCAGAATATTTAAACAGGATGGCACACAAGGTCCCACAGTCTTGCAGAACTACCATAAAACTGCCATCTCTCTTTTCGTAAGAGCATCACTTCAGTAACTGATATGCATCTGACAGTCGACAAGTCCACCTCCTACTTTTTTCCAACTACTTCAGTTTAATATTAAAATTTTAATACTAGTCATATGGCATAACAATCCATTTATTTGTCACTGTAATCTTATTTCTAATATTTTTTTCTTAAAAGGTCACCCACAGCTTTCTGTATAATATCATGATCCTTCTCCATATCAACAACCAACTTGGTGTCACAAGCAAATTCCTAAACTCATATAACAATAACAGTATGTGAAAAGTTCTTTCCTAGAGAATCCATAAGCAACTCCACTACCAATTCACCCCAATTTTTGGCTCCAACCAAACCCTTTGGTTTCACCTATGTTTCTCAGAACTACTAGAAAGACACCGATTAACTCGCAGTTATTAGCAGGTCTACCTTTTGTTCTTTCCTCTGAGAAACACTGACAGTTCCCTTACTCTTCGGCCTCAAGTTAGTTGTCTCACAAAGCTAGATACTTCTTTTTCCAGTATAAACCCTTCTGTAAAAGAAATGAAGCACCTCAGATTGGACTCTAAAAACACGTGCGAACATCCACTTGAGATACCCTAATTTAATACAGACTAACCTGATGTGTACCTTTCTGGTCACATCTGCTAACGGCAACCAAATTGGAGGAGGAGCTTCACCAACTGCTTTCCAAAAGCAGCTACGAGATAAGTGATTCCAACAGAACAAACAGGATGGCAAGAGCATCTCCGCTGGCTTCTCCTTCCAAGCCACATTCCTCATCATCAGTCAGGCCAGAGAAAACCTAGGCGATTGCTGTCTCCTCGCAGCAAAACTCCCGATAACCCCACGAGCCGGCCAGAGGTACAAGCCCTAGCGCCACCGCCCCTTCCTTTGGTCGGAAGCCTGGAGCCAGCCTCCCGGGAGCAGGCTACCTGTCCTGCCCCAGCAGCAGCGAGGGAGGGCAGCCGAGCCGGAACCCGCACGGGCGGCTGCCCTCCCGCCACACGGAACCAGCCTGCTCCGAGGCAGGGGACAAGGACCAAGGCAAACACCCGAGCTCCGCCAACTCTCCAGAAGGCGCTCCCGGGCCGCGCTCAGCGCCTGCAGGCCTCGGGGCGAACGGGGCCCTCTGCCCGTCCCTCCCGCCGTGCCCCCTGCAGCCCCGCTCAGGAGCGAGAGCGGCCCTCCAGAGGGAAGCGCCCCGGGAAGGCCCCACAGCCCACACCCCCGGGCGAGCCCCTCCGCGGGGAGGAAGGGAACGGCTACCCGCTGCCCCCCGCCCCTCCTTACCCAGCGCCGGTGCTGGCGGAGCCGTGGCGGTGAGGCGCGCCAGCCCCGTCCCGGCGCGGCCCCACACCAGCGCCAAGCCCTGCAGCCACAGCGGCCACAAGCGCAGTGTCTCCATCCCCGCGCCGGGCCTCGCCGCGCTCGCACCAGGAACCGACCCACCGCGCGCAGGCGCCAACGGCCGCCAACGGCTCCAGCGCGGGGCGGGGTCTGGGGCGTGTGGCGGGCGGAGGCAGCGCGGCTCGCAGCCGAGGAGTCAGCTGTGTAGGCCGGGGCGTCGCGCCTGCAGGCGTCCGGAGCGGGTGTTTCACCTTCCGTGAGGTCCCGCTGCGTGCGGCCTGCGCTGGCCGTGCCTGTGGTGTCAGCGTCCGTTTGGCGCACCCTGTGTGAGCGGCCGAGCTGTGGCTGCAAGTCACTCACAGTCGTTTGTAGGCTCAGTTCTGTGATATAGCAGGCCTTTTCCCTCACTCAAGGCTTATTGTTCTTTTGATTTGCCCCTCTTTTTTCCTCCCTTTGCTGCGTGGACTCTTCCGGTCCCTGTGAGGGCAAGGAGGTGGCGAGGATCCCTGCCCCATCTCCTGTTTGCTGGTGGTATTTTTCAGCGAGGATGGCCAGCAGGCTGCCAAAGCCAACAGAGCCAGCAAAGGTATCCCCAGGCCAGGGCTGGCCAGGGAAGGGAATAAAGAGACAGAGACAAATGTGAAAATTTGCCACAACCTTCCCATTTTAAAAGCTTAATGTGGTGTTGGTTTTCCGCGGTGACCCACCTCTTAGTGCCTTACAGAAGCACGTAGTGCTCTTTGAAGTGCCCGGGGGTATACAAAACACCCAGCTAGGGCTGCAAGATATGACACAGGAATGAAAGAAACAGACCTCAGACCTTCTGAGACGGCAGGGTAAGGACACATAGGAAACTGACCATCTCAATGGCCCTAGACAACTGTGGTTAGGCACCGAATTGAGTCCTTAATGCCCGATGAAGTGAGATACCTTGCCATGCTTTGACAGCCAACCTTGCTTTAGTTAAATGATCCTGTAGCTGAGCTTCGTTAGCTTCTCTGTGATCATGTTCAGGAATGGGAAGTTTGATATTGGGCAATCAATAGCCAAAGTACTGATGTAAGTTTTTTTAGTGCTGAACGACTCTGCTTCAAGTAGGAAGCAAACACTCTTTCCACGTACAGCACTGTTTCAGTCAGCAGTGACTCCAGTTGCTTGTCACCTTCCTTCTCAAACACAGCAGCTTTTAGACCACTTTTATTAGTCTTGTGTAAAGATGCTGTTGTCATTATTGAAAGTATTGCAGTTGGTTTGTGGGCATAGGGAGAGCAGCTCTTTGCTGTTTGAGATGATTTTGCAAATGCACTTCAGCCTTAACGAGGAATAAGATGAATGTTCTTCACAGTGCTTGACCTTGCCATCCTGTCTAACTTTAGACACCTGAATCACCTTGCTGCAGAGATTAATCTCCCTAAAATCCCACACAGTAAGAGATGAGTAGCTCCAGGAAACAGTTCAGAGGGAATTAGGATAACTGCCAGTAACTCCGGTGACTTAGGCCAGTGCATAAAATTAAAGGGAACAAACCTGAGCCTTGTTGCTTGGTTCGAAGGCTGTTGGCCTTCAAAGCTGACAGAGTGCTATACCGCACCAGGATGGCTTTGTGAGAGATTTGGCGGTTTCAGCAGGGGCTGATTGGAAGGTGCCCTTACCTTAAACAAAGTTTCAACCTATGCATTAAAAAGTTATTTACATTTCCTTTTGCCTATATCATCTTTGGATTTTTGCCAGCAGCACTCGAGTCCCTGCCTCTCAGTTTTCAGGGAGTGTTAGAAAAATAAAGTCAAAGTGTGGGTATATGGGCTATATGGAAACCAAGATGTTTTTACCTGAGCTTAATGTAGGACAATATTGACTCATGAATTCTTCAACCTTCTTCAGCTGGCTGAATCACAGAATCATAGAATGGTTTGGGTTGGAAGGGACCTTTAAAGGTCATCTAGTCCAACGCCCCTGCAATGAGCAGGGACACCTGAAGACCAGGTTTTACCACGTGTTCAAGTCCATAAATCTTTATGCTCTGAAACACTTCTTTTTTTATGGTTTCCATATTCTTGCATCACTTGGAATGTGCTCTTGGAATAGTAGAGACACATAGACGAGTGACAAAGGCTAGCAAAGGTAAGGAACTGTTTAAACAGATAGTAATAATTCAATAGACTATAGCTAAGGAGGCATACAACAGAGATGCATAAAGTCATGAGTGGCACAGAAAAAGTGAACACAGAATGACTGTCTTTTGTAATATAAGACCTAGAGGACATGGAACACAATTATCAAGTTGGAGATTGAAAATAAAAGTACTTAGAAGAAAATAAAGTGCTTAAAGTATAGCTAAGTTGTGAAACTCTCTGTCTTTGGATATTAAGGACACTAGAAGTTTAGATTAGTCCAAAAAGATTGGAATTTCCTTTTCCATGAATATGTCTGTTAACAGTGATTAAATACCAAGATATCACCTCTGGTTCAGAAAGTCCCTGAACCACACTGCCAGCAGCTGTGTGCAATTGCCAAGGAAGATGCATTATACGATTGCTTTATTCTGACATTCTTCCTTAGGCATTTGTTGTTGACTGCCATTTTAGGTGAGATACTGAGCTAAAAGTGTCCTTGAAATGACTTTATATAGCTGTTCTCATTAATTTTCTTTTTCTCAAAAGCTTATGTTGTATTCCATATGATTTTGATTAAATGTACTGAATTATGTTTGAGGCAGAGGGGAAGTCCTCTAGCTAATATTTTATATCTTAGTTTTGGATGGTTTTATGTATGCAGTGAAGAAGGACTTCTCATAAAACAGCTCAAATTCCAAGCCAAGTTTGTGATTTTTCCTTGAGTTGCTTCTAGCATGGTTATTCTAAAGGAAGTATCTTATAGCTGGAGCAAAGAGTTATGGGAAAGGGGGAAAAAAAAGAATTTGCTGAGAGCTCTTCAGAAGTATGGTTACATCCATCTTCTCTGATGTAGCTTTGTTATTCCTTTGCGGGACAAAAACATTAATATAATTTATGAACAGCTACAGTAATACTCTCACAATAGCTATACCCACAGTAATGAATCACTTTTTTTCTTGATTAGGTAACCACTCCCTCCGCAGACAAATTCCCAGGAAATGGAGTGTAGAAGACATGAAAAAGTGATCTACCAAGAAACTGGGTTTGGAACAAGCAGTATGTATTAAGATTACAAACAAAAAGAAAATCTCAGAACTTAAAACAGGTTTTGCTTTTTTCTATCATAATTCCATATTCATTTCAAATGATAACAAGGATTTTTCTGCCAGCTCTGTAGATTCTGCCTGGGGTTTTGAACAGCATTTCCACTCATGCATTTTCAGCAGTGGCTCTGGCCAGGGTCCTTTTTCCTCATCTCTGCTCCATCTCCTCCCTTGTCACAGAACAGCTGAATGAGCCATTCACTGGGTAGCTGAACAAAGATCGTGTTTGGCTGACAGAGTCTTGTCTTCTTTTCTTTGCTGGTTTACTTTTCATTATTACCAGTGCTAACAATCTCAAAGGTGACATGAGTTACAAAGTCTGTGTGTGTTCAGTTGATTCCCTTAATGACAGTATTACTTCATCACCATGAATGAGTTTACCCAGCTTGCCTGATTACAATATGCACAAATAATTCAGCTGATAAGTCATGTAAGTGATTAGAAAGTCACTTTTTTTTCTTTGCTGTGTTGGGCTTATGGACATAGGCCCTGGTAAAAGGCATTTTACCCCAGCAACACGTTGTTCAAAAAGGTTGTTTCAGTTTGTGGCTGGCTGGCGCATGAATGTATCTTCAGGCTGCAATTTGATGTGGACTTAGATCAGTGTTCCCACAAAAAGCAGTCTGTGCATCTCTCTCCCTGAATGCTTGTTCTTGCATCCAACAAACACTGTGGTAAAACTGTGGTAAACAAAAACATTTCTACAGTCCTATAGTGAACTGATGCAGCTGAAAGTTTGTTTTTCAGCTAGATCAGTGATACCCTGTATGGGTCACTGAGAGAGGACCAAATTCTTGTGCTGGCACAGCAGAGGAGGAATTGCGAGGACATGACTAATATCCCAGGGAAGAAGGAGGACCTCCTCTTTTTCTTGGTTTTTTTTTGTTTGTTTGTTTGGTTGGTTTTTTTGTTGGTTTTTTTTGTTTGTTTTTTGTTTTGTTTTTTTGTTGTTGTTGGTTTTTTTTGAGTTGCAGGACCAGCTTAAATGCATGTTGGCTTCATAGTAAGGCTTCGTTGAAGTCATGCAACAGGGTACATGGCAGGTCTAGTACTTTGTTAAAGTGGGGTACTAACTGTGATTAAATACCTACAGGGAGCAGATCTGCTGAGTAAGAATGTGCACCTTTATATAGTCATCCTGAAGAGTGTATTCATATTTTAATAAATTGGCTCTTACAATTATCTTCTTAAAATTCAAAGTATTAATAATGCCATTTTATAGAGGAAAAGGTGCAGCCACGAGTTCAGACTATTTCTCAAGGTCAAATAAAGAAAATTAGATATTCCAGGTCAATATCCGCCTTCTGTCTTATAAGAACCACCATTCCATAAATAAACTTCACTGAAACAGAACTCTTAGAGATCCTAATATTTAGAAGTGGTAAGTACCATAAACAGATTAGCTCCAGTCCTGCAAATACACAGATAGCAAATATTTGCAGGGATTAGAACAATGCAGTGCAGAGGGGAAGTGATATACTTTATTAAAGGTTTTGCAATTTTGCTATAAATACAATGGCCCAATTTCATCTTTCAGGCAAACCCTGAGATTAAACCAGAGATTAAATTGGCTGTTAAATGGTCTTAATAAATTCAGGCATGATATGCTGAATACTGCTGGGACAATTAAAGTAAGTCAGTCTTCTCAATTGATGTGGGCCCTTGCTGTTACGGAAATAAGATTTGCACCCACGGTGATTTTTGGCTTGCAAAGAGAGAGCCTAGGGGAATGTACAGGATCAGATCAGTACCTCTGCTAAGGGTGGTGGGAAGTAGCAGCTGATTTTCTTTGTTTTTCATTGCACAGTACACAGGTGACCACACACTTAATATTTAGGGAGTAAACATACTGTTCAAAGAGTATCTACATAATTACTCAATTATATTGTGGCTACACTGAGAGATAAAAATGTTAGTCTCATCAAAAAAGGCATACAGTGAAAATTTTTGCCTTCTGACTCTCAACAGCTCATGTTACATGTGAGGGGTTTTTTTTTAAAAGAAATAGTTGCGAATAACACTGCTATGTGCACTGTTCTGCAGAATGGTTAATAGTACTGAATCACAGTCTAATTGAATTATAGTCTATTGTTAGATTTATTGTAATACTACTGTGACTAAAATGACAAGCCAAATGCTTCAAAACTTGTATTTCAGTAAAATCTGGCAATGCACAAACAGCTGTTAACATTTAGTCCTCTCTAATATTTCAAACAAGGGAGAGCAATGAATTTTCTAATATAACATGTACTGAACTGATCACTTCTAGCAGACCTAACTAATTTATTTTGAAAACCATTGGACTTATCTAGACAAAGTCTATTTGTTAAATGTAGCGTTTCTTGGATGGAAGGGCTGATTTGGTTTTTGGCTGAGCAGTGTTGCACAAAAAATGGACAGAGTATTTGTTTAAGAAAAATAATGATTGGGACCTTGGCCCTATGCCAAGGTAGTGTTCAGATCTCCCAAACAGGCCAGTTGGTTGCAGTCTGGGTAGTGATTTGAGTCGCTGGATCAGACGAGGCTTCCCTAATGGCTTCTCTGCTCAGTTCTCACATCCCAGCTGGCCTCTGATCCTGCATGACTAGTTCAGCACATGCATTATCGATTGCTACAGATTATTTTAAACTAAAACATCTTACTGTATTAACTGTACAAAAGGACTGTCCTGTGTGACCATTTCTGCATCTACAGGAATGGTTTCTACAGACTGTTTACAAGCATCTTATCTGTGTGCAGTCTGGTCAGTTCTGCAGCAGGAACCACCAGGAGTCTCCGGAAGGGCCAGATTCTCCACCCAGGATGTCAAATGACACATTTAGGCATAGAAATTTGTCTTGGCACAGCAGGAGCTGCCTGGGAGGAATTCTCAGGACTGTCTGAAATCCCCACCTGAAGATCTCCTGCAACAGTTAGTCAAATCCTTTGTTGCGGAGGTAGTGAGGAGCTGGCTCTGTCACCTTGTCTTTGCTCAGTTGAGTGTCTTTTCTGTGCAGGGACTAGCTGAGGAGTTCCTGGACCACCCAGGGAGTTAATGAGTTCAGCGCACTGAGCGTGCATACAGGGACATCCCTGAGACCCAGCTACACCACAATTATAACTAAAGGACGACATAACTTTCATCCGTATGTCTCATAAAACTTGAAACTTAAATTCCACAGCTCTTGCCACAGCACCTCTGTAATAGAAAACTGTGCTGAACAGCATTCATCCAGCTGTGAAATAAGATAGACAACTTGTGATTTCCTATGGGTTGCCTTCTGTCTTGTGGTTTAACCGGGCACAGGCTTTCCCTGGGAACACGGCTATAATGCCATACGGATCACGCTGTTTTGCTTTCTGCTGTTTAAAATTGCTGTTGCTCTCTAGAGAATTTTTTTCCTCTTGTTTCCAAGATTCTGCTTTTTTCCCCCAGAATGAATTAATGTAATGAGACTTAATTGCATGTTTTGTATTTATCATTGGCTTTGCCTTATTAAATCTCCTCAGTCATAGCTGGGGCAAGAGAGACATTGTAGAGCTACAGTCGGAGAGTCACAAAATGGAACAGCCCACCAAAAGAAGGGTCCTGTTGCAGTCCAGCAATGAATAACTCCACTTGATTGAAGCTATTGGCTTAACAAACTGACAGCAAATATCCCTTGGCTGCTATTTCCCAGGCCTTATCTAACTTCTGAAAGATTTCTTTTGTTAAAACTGATAAAGATCATCTGACAATTTAATGCCAAAGTATGGGAGAAGTATTTACCCACATAGCTGCTCTTATTTAGTCCATTTTCTAAACCGTGAGGGGACGAGATTTTCTCCTGGCATTTCACTATCTATAGGAGTTAACATACTGTTTCAGTTGGACACTGGATCTTTTTCTTGGTACTGTGTATTTCCTGGCTTGTCAGCACTTCAGCTTATCATCCCCCTGCTGCAGACTCAGATTTGGTTCAGAATGCTATATAGCTTTGAAAAGACTGTAGTACTGATATCTCACATATCTCTGTTCTGATTATTTTCAATATAAAGTGCTGATATAATTTGTTCCTTGAATCAGCTGAAGTAATTCAAGAATCCTAATACCAAAACATCTTGCTTTGATGTATCTACCCCTCTCTATTGCCTTAATTCAGGCTAATTAAGAAGAAATTTCATCTAGTTATTTTCCAGGAGTTTTGTGCAATACCAGTTCTACACTGGTAGAAAAGGAACCCCTTCTATTCTTTCATATGCAATATAAAGTTCCCATATTTAAAAGTAGGAACGTACCATTCCAGCACACATCCCAGAATTACTTAACCTGGAATCTTGACTGTAGCAATTACTTATATCTTGCTCCTTTGAAGAAGTTAAGATACAGAGAAGTTGGTGTTGATTACCATGTTACTAAGTTTCACAAGATACACTCACCTGTATTATCCAAAGCAGAGAACTACTGTTTCAGAAAGTAGTAGCATTACAAGTGTTCCAGCAGACACAGTGTCCTGCCCAAACCTCCTTGCCTGTGGCACCTGTGATGTCGAGAATTCAGGAGTTTACAAATGTCTGCCTTTACACACCAGACATATTCAAAACAACTCTGATCAAATCCTTGTTTTGATTTACAGACTATTTCTTTCTAAAAAGTGGGTGACATTTATTTACTGCTGGATCATATACTGAATGGGGATTTTCAATTTAAACCTGATGTCCAAATTTCTGGTGTTTTCCTCCATCTCTGTGCCAATGGAAAAGGAAGTTCTGCCTTCTCTACATTCTCCCTTCTTATGTTCAGTCACAGTTATGCACTTATCCAGCAAGAGACACAAAACACATGGTGGTTGGACACAGACAATATTTTCAGGAAATATAATAATCACTTCAAGCCATATAGGAAAGTTTAAGAGCTCAAGAAAATGAATGAATAGCTTTCATCTATTAGGTACTTGTGTTTATTCCTATTAGGAGAAAGATATCACAGCTGGGTGCAGAAATAAACCAAAGAAAATGTGTTAAATTGCTACAGTAGATGATTATCAATAACAAAATGAAATACAAAACATTGTAAAAATAGCTATGAGAAAAAATAATTTCCAGGACCAACCCAGGAAGCGTGATCAATTTTAGTTTGCTAATTTGCAGTAGTATTCAAGCAAATCCAATCATAGGCTGTGTTATCTATGATAGACCATACAGAAGCTTCTACAGACCCTCACACCATCTCTGGTACCCTGCAAAAAAAAAGGAGGTGTCACCTGAGACATTGTCTTGTAAAAGGTGCCTACTGGAGGGCTGCTGTGGAAATCTGGACCCAGAGAACTGAGTTGTCCAGGCTAGGAAAACAGGGAGAAGAGCCTGGAATTCTTTTGGGAACGGAGCTGCCCATGAAACAAAGACAGCTATGATGCATAGAAAGGGTCTTAGAAGAAAAGCACAATTTTCTAGGGACAGAAAGTGTCAAAGGCAACCTTTCTTCTCAAGAAGCAGTAATTTACTTAGCTGACTTGAGAGTCAAACTCAAGAACTGCAGGGTTTTTTGTACTTCAGTATGCATACACAAGCAGCTCAGAGGCATATTTCATCAAGTTATGTTGTTTTCATGTTATCTAATAAGACCTTTTTGAGTTATTTTCCTGTGTTTTAAACCAAGTCTCTGTGATGTGTTTGAATCTTATTGTGAGTAGCGAAATCCAGTCCAAGCAAATTCTGTTCTGCCCAGTGTTCAAGATCTCCTACAGGAGCTCTAAGCAGATTAGTGCTGAGAGCCTGAGAGAATTATAGCTCTCAGATGACTTCTCAAGTGAGGTATACAGGCATCAGCTGCTAAGATTAGTGGTTCTCAAGGTTCTCATAACTCCTTGGCTAATTAAGGTGCAGACACATGGTGTTTGAAAGTGTACATGCAAACTAACTGGAACTGATGTACCATAATGAATGATGAACTCTGTAACCCAGTGGCAGCTGACAGAAGAACTGCTGAAAGCCCATCCAGCACCTCAGTATTTGCTAAGCCGCAATGCCAGAAACCTCAGGTGTTGTGGCTGCCTGTGTGCCACCAAGCTTGCAGAGCCAGCTCTTTCCCAGTCATTAGGTTGACCCTCCCAATTACTTGCAAGAGAAATGTCCTCACCTCTGCAGTTGTGGAGGTCAACAGCATTTGATCAGAGTTGCAGATGGCAAGTCAGATCTGAAGGTGCCTGCCCCACAAGCCTGAGAAAGAACAGAAAGGTGAATATATTTTTTGATGACTGGGCTTGTATTCTCAAGGCCTTCTCCAGGAGATGTATAATTGAAACAAGCAGAACAGGCAGCCACAGAAGGCAGCCAAATTTGTGCAGTCTGATTTATCTGCAGCCGCATGGTAAAAAAAAATGCCCTCCCACTGAGCCTATTTTGTGAGAACGTAATTCCTTGTCAGCTGCTTCCCGAGGTGATACTTTTGCCAGGAAATTCAACCTGTCTGTAGAACACCTTAGCACAGCAGTAGAAAGAACCTGAGCGTTTTATTGTTGCTGACTTGATTAAAGAGTCAAAACAGTGCAATAATAGTCATCCATGATACCGAGTCTTCAAACAGAGATAACACTAAACCATTTGGATCTAACCTATAAGCTAATGCAGATATCTTAATATTTGGCACTATTCATCTATTAAAAAATTAGCTCTTTTCCTTACTAATATCATTATCAGTTGAGATTTCTTAAGACATACATAGTTTAAAGCAGTGTAATCTTCAAATTCAATAAGTCAACTCTTTTTTATGCTTCATTACCTTTTTTTCTTGACATACTTTCTTTTTCTAAGTAAATTAGGATGAAATGAAAGAAAAGGGAACAAACTTTGAAACGTTTTGCAACATGATTCTTTGCCCTGCTAATAAAAGTTCAATTTTGTTCTCAAAATGCAGCATTTTTCAACAACTTCTACAATTAATAAACACAACCCACCTTAAAAAAATTTCAAATGTACAGTCTTTCTTACGTAAATTGCTCATTAAGTGAGAAAACAGAGGTCTCAAAGTAATGCTTCATGAAGAATTAACCTAAGGCTGCTGTCTTGCCCTTCTACTTCCACTCACATATTCCTGCTGCCTCCTTTGTGTTGGCATTAGAGCTCGTGACCAGGAGGCAGACCAGATTAGCCACCTGGGAGGCTGAAAACTAAATAAGCAGAGAAGAAGATAAATACCAAAAGAGCAAGAAGATGGGATTTCATCTTCTGGTAGCAGACAATATTTACATCTGCTTAAGCCCATCAAAAAAAAAATCACACACTGAAGCCTTCTGAACAGTAGGTCAGAAAGCATCTGCAGTAAGTCAAGATACATCCAGGACCTGTTTTAGGAAACACTTAACTTATTTTTGACATAACTGCTAGTATTTATTTAAACTCCAATGTGAATTTGTAATGATCTTACATATTTGTTTATGACTATGTTGCAGCTTTGGGAAGAAAACCAGTGCAGTATCAATGGTTACAGACCCTCTAACTGGTAGAAGTGCTGTAATACGGGGTAGTGAGACTACAGAGGGACTGGAGAGCGCCAGGCTTTGGTGCTAAAATGCCACCCTTGGCAGTGGTGGCTACACAGCAGTTTCTGGCATGGCACAAAGCTGCGAAGTGGTGCTCAGCACTTGGGTCAACATCTGTGCTTCCCAAGGACACATACTGCTTGGGCAGTACTCATACGCTGTGTTTTCAAAGTCTGCTTATCACATTCTGGGAGCCTTTGGTGCCGAGTAAAGCTTATTCAAATACTTAGATTTAATAACAACATAATAATATTTTTATTTATTTATATACTCTCTATATAATTATATAACGATTTATTAATAAAATAATAAAATTATTTTTATTTTTAAATTACTTTAATTAATTTAATTAATACTTTAATTACATATTTTCTCTTTGTTAGAACAGAAACCAGAACAACAACCCTGCTCTTGAAGTCCAGCTTTCTGGTCTCTTGCCTCAAAACAGCCTTAACCACTCATACCCTCCAGCTCACCACAATTTCTACTGCCCTGTGCTCAGCCTTTACATCTCCTTGCAGCTGCTACAGCCAAAAGACAAAGACCCCATCCCTAGCAGCCTAATACCTCAGTGAGCAAACTGACTGTTTGGAACAGAGATAGAAAGCAGTTTTGAAATCAGAAACCACCCTCTTATCCTCAACGGGGCCTCTGTGTTTGCAGCTTGATGAATGCTGATGCAGCAGTGGAAAAAAAAACGTACAAAAAAGATTAAGCTGCGTCTAAGGTGTGTTACCTGCCAGCTCAGTAGATACACGAAGGGACAAGTAACATTACATACCCACTGAACCACATATATGAACTTAATTCCTGTAAAATAAAACAGGGGAAAATCTGCCAAGAGATTTGTTTTCAATGAGCACAGATACGTGGGGTAGTTTTTTAGGAATATTAGTATGAAAAAAATGAGGCATTCCCATGTTTTGGGAGAAATGGAGTTCTCTGCATCCCAGTATTTATGTCAACACCCAACTACCCCCTAGGTTTATACCAGCTCTTGGAGACAGGAGGCCTGTCTGAGTGACAGCGAAGGAGGAATGAAACCACAGAAGCAGAGAATATAAAATAATTTTTCCACCCCCTCAAGTGAGTTGTAGTACTAGCAACAACTGCTTTGTACTGTGCTTACTCCATGAGAATTTTCTCATATAAACATTACTTCCCCAAACAGATAAAAACCCAACTTATTAGAATGCCAGTTTAGAATACTAGAAATCTACAGAGGAATTATCAGTGAGTCTCATTATATTCTGCATAAATAATCCAGATTGTTTTGTGAGCTTGCACTATGGCATCAGCGTTTCTAGTGCTCAAAGGGTTTGTATTTTGCCCTGAAAGACTCGGTACCAAGTCACCATAACGCTGCTGAGCTGTAGCTGCCAGGAGCAGCACACAACAGAAACGAAGCACCACTAACCATTACTGTCATTCCGGACCATCACAAGTCCCTGGGATGCCCGAACGACTTTCACATGTAAGGCAGTAGCATATTGTCCAGCTGACAGCACAGCCAGCGCAGCAGAGGGGAGAGAGCAGGAGGATGGCTAATGCCACCACCGCCTTTCTTCCATGACACTAACACAATGCAAATCTTACCAGCCCCGGAAAAAACTAACCCAGCATGGAAGTCTTCAGCTGGGTTAGCAAGTTGCACTGGTCAAGCGATGGCTGAGCGAGTGGCAGCACAGACACAGGGAAAGAGACAGGGCTTCGGGCGCAGAGCGAGGGCTGCGCTCTTCTCCATGTCACACTGGCACTTTGGCTCTGCTGCAGGGCTGAACCAGATCCCAGCCTCCAGCCCGCATCCTGGGGACAGGCAGACAAAGGGAATCCTCTAGATTAAGGGAAATCACTCTCCTCCTTTTAAAGGGAAAAGGAATCCTAGAACTTCTTAGGACTAGCTTACAATAAAAATAAAGAGAAATTATAAATAACAGTCAAGCTTTCAGAAGGTGGCAGAAGGGTTGGTTTGGGTTTTTCGGTTTTCTTGTTTTGTTTAAAGCAGAAGTCCTATAAAATTAGGGAGTTAAAATGCAGTATACACAACATTTTAAGCCTATTAAGGCATCTGAAACAGTCTGGCAATCAATAACAAAACAGGTGAAGTCTTTCATGTTCTAGCAGTTAGTTTTCCACAAAATTAATCAAAATAAACTGCATCTGTATGAGAATGTTTTATTAAAAATACATATCTTCTGTTTCACATAAAAAGAACACTGTAATTAAACACAACTTAAGAAGTTGGACAGGAATTACTTGGAAAAAGATACAGATTCCCGTAATCCCAGAGCACCCAACCTTTGACTGCATGAGCCACAAATCAAAATCTTCCTGTGTTCAAGACCTGGAGTGCCTGTCCTGCACATGGCAAAGTGCCCAGGAAGGCGCAGCCGGTCAGGGGTGCTAACCGCTCCACAGTGGCTGTTCCCCGGCAGAGATACATGCAGGATACAGGTGTTCTTCTCCCCAAATCCAGGGAGGCCTGTCACTCCCCAGCCCTGCCACTGGGCACAATCGTAACCTTAGCAAGAGAAATGCTGGAGTGGCACTCGGCTCAAGTGTCACAGGTTGGCCACCTCTTTCTGTAAGGAGAAATACAGCACAGCACTTCCAGTTAATTTCACTTAGGATCCAGCAGAAATTCACATTAACAGCACTGTTGAAAGAAACCCAGCTGTGCTTCGGTGATACAACAGAATGCAACAGTCTTTTTGGTAAAGATGACCTTAACTGAAACCTACGCTGGAATCCATTAACTTTTGGATCCCCACTTCTCATAACTCAGAGCCATCTCAGGCTTTTGGAAAGACACAATTTTCAAAGCAACAAGTTACCAGCTTAGGCAGCAGCAAATACTGATTGAAATTTTAGTACATAAAAATCAAGGTCAGAATACAAAAGAGCTGTCAGAGACATCTGCTATTTAAAGTGTACAGAACAAAACACTGGCTGCGTTTACTCTCTATAGAAAACATCCGTTTGCCAGGCTGCCTTTCTTGCTCTGGAGATGCTGAAGATTCAGCTCCTTTTAAAGTCAGTGAGAGATGTATTCATCATCCCTCCAAAATTATCAAAATGCTTTGTAAATTCAGGCTCAAAAAGCATACCAGACACTGACTGTAAACTAACATTTACTGGCCAACTCATAACTTAAGCAAGGCACAAAGAAGAAAAGACACTGGGAGTGATGGGGAAGCAAGCTGACACGAAATCACAAACCAGTGGTCCCTTTGCTTTGACCTGACAAAGCATCGAAGGATACAGCTGAAACAGCAACAGTATCTAAGGTTGGACAGCCAGAGTAACTGTAAAGCAAAGTTCAATTCTGAAGAAAAAAAAAGCTGGCTTGCATGCCATTATACATGTTCTAATCCCATATAAGGCATGATCTGATTAAAAGAAAAAAAAAAAAATCCTTCATCTAACACCATACCTTGTAAACCTAAGAGGGTATTAAATTCATGTAACTTTAGAGGCCTATCTCCTTAAGTATTCTTTATCATCTACAGTGTTAATTCCTCAGACTGCAATTTAATCAAGCACTCTGTCTGAAAGGCTTGTCACTTTCCTGACTGTGCTGGGAACTTATGACAGAGATCAGCTTCCTCACTCAGTTCACTGAAGTCTGAGGTCTACCAGTTAAAACACAATGGTTCCTCTTAATCTACTGTTACCATAAAGGTTGTAACAGAACAAGATTTGCCCAGCACAGCATTTCTTCCTATTTCTAATGCATGGAACAGGAAACAAACTGACTTTCAGGACCTCAGATGAGTTTGCAGAACTGGAATTAAAGAACTCCATTAGATTTTTTTTTTTTTTTTTTAATCCAAGCAGATTTGTTCTGGGGTTAATGAAATACAACTATCCTCTAAGCTCCAGTATGCCACCAATCAAAATAACTTTCCTTACTGGAATGACATCTTAAACACAAGATCTCAATTTGCCAAAATCTGAGCAAATCAAATACTTGCCTTAATTATAACACTCTTCAACTCACTGTCATCAAATTTCCAAGTAATTTCAAAGCCCATATTGAAAAGCTTTGATCCTTAGGGCTGACCTGTTCTGCATTTTAGAAGGAAAAAAATGATTTAAAGACATCCCAGGTTGGGAATTTATAATCCCTCCTCATCCTTGTAGAGCTACAAGGTGAAGCTCACAAGTTATTCAAAACATCATCTTACAGAAAATGGGAATGGAAAACTTTCTCCAGTTGTGAGGTGGCAGCATAGGAAATAACTGGATTTTAAAATAGCTCAAGTTGAAAGATGTTGGAGAACAAGGCTGAAAAGATTAAGTCTTAATCAGTAATTAAATAAGCTACAGCATGAAAAGTCCAACAACCATAAAGATCAACTCCGAAAAATACACAAGCTCATTGTTACTTGTATATACATTAAAAAAAAAAAAATCTAGATTTAAAAATCTCCCCCCAGGGTTATAATCCCCTTCCTAGAGAGACGTTCTTATAGCTTGCGTACAGTGTTCCAAAAGAATCTTTCATAGTCTTCAGAATTCTTCATGGTTTTCCTAATCCATTTTGTAGTGAGTGACATTTCTCTCCAGAGCTGAATAATACTTTAGAGTCTATTTGAAAATCCACCTTTAAGGTGGCCTTCAAATAAAACATTCAAGCTTCTAAACAGAATTTTTAAATACAACTGTTTTTTGTTTTAATCACAAAATAGATCTAGTGAATTTGCTAACTTATTAAAAAAGACTAGAAATAAAATTCACAAAAAAGTTTCTAGCCTCCAGTAATTCACAAAATGCTACTACAGTACAGAAGAACATTATTAGTTAAATCAGTTTTATTCCTTCTGATAGCTACTTTGAAAATAAAGGGTAGTTTGACACTAATTCTATTACAGAAGTTCGTAAGTGGGTAGCTTTTTGTGTGTGCAGTGGAAAACAAAGAACAGTGCTACAGAACCCTCTTCAGACATCACATCTTAAAATATGTGTGTCTAGATGAACAAGAAACTCAGTGAACCCCCTGCACCCAGTTCCACTGCCTGCATTTGGATAATGCAAGAGTGCAAGGGTCCACCTATGTAGCTCGTACAATGGGATCAGAATCTAATAACAGCTTATCAAATAGCAAAGAGGTTGACACCTGCTTTGATCTCAGTAAGAAGAAGGATAAACGGATACTATTGCTAGTGTGCTGTTCCAGCATTAACTGCAATTTTGTCCGTAGTGAGCTCAGAGTTAAAAAAAAAAAAAGTTGGTCAGGAAGTAACACACGAGAACAGCAACAGACTTGCTGAACTCAGGTCTCCATTGCTTTGCACCTTGGGAAACTTGACCTTACAAACGATTACACTCAGTGCAAGGCAGCAGAGAGAATCAGGCCTGCAATCTTCACGGTCTGAATGAGCACAAGAACTTGGCTTCCAAGACTTTGTCTCCTTAAGATGCATGTGTCACAACAGGAATGTCAATTTCTATGGCAGAGAGGCGAGAGCGTGCAGAATACGGCTGAGAGGCATAGCTGTGCATGCTAGGGACATGGGAATAGAGGGGCTGCCAGAAAGGAGAAGGTAGGCTTTTACATGCGCAGTACCACAGAAACAGCAGAACAGAAGTGAAAAACAGACCACCAGCACTGGCAATGGCAATAAATACAGAGATGTCGAAGCTAAAGACAGGCTCATATTTCCTGTTCAGATAATTGTTATAAAAAATGACCCAGATTGATGGAGTGAGACAAATGGCACACGCAAGCAGGAACAAGAGGCCAGCCACGAGATGGCAGCCTGCACTATTTACAAGGCATTTGGCCAATTTGATGTTTGGCACGCTCGATACAAAGGCTGTGTTACACATGCCAATCAAGCAGAGAAACAGAGCTGAGACAGCAGTTAACATACTCAGTGGAAGCGCAAACTGAAGAACACGCAAATCCAGCTGATCGACAGCAGTGTACCACTGTGGGTCATATATCACACAGTCTCTGCTCCCATCAAAGCGAGCGCACTTAATCCAGAGTCCAGTGTAAACCGTCACATTCCTTTCATTCTTGTTGAATGTGTACAGTCTCATCTGCCTCCAGTTTGGAAGCAGAACTGCTGCAAGGAGTCCAGCTACTGAGGCTGTTCCACTGAGGAAGGCCAGTACTGTTGCTGCATGAACATCCCGGCAGCCCATTCTTGCCCTCAGAAGTTGTTTCCTGCAATTAAAAAGAAAAATTAAAAAAATAAAAATCAGTAGGCAAAAGTTTATGGACACAGGACTGACTACAGTTGACTTATGCCAGGTTAATAAACTTGTATGGCAGCTGGTAGGCAGTAACTCTCTGGCACCTTCTTTGCCTTACATGCTTATGCGAGGTAACGTTACCAAGTTCACGCTTTAATGAAACCTCAGATTATTTCACAGACTGTTGCGATTGCTCAGCTGACAGACTGCTAAATTCGCTGTGTTCAAGATCAAAAAGGAGCACTTGAACATGCGATTCTACACAGCCTTTCACCTTGTGTCACTGCATGGACTTTTACAGAGTCCAGGTGGAGAAGGCAAATCACTGAGCAAGCGCGATTTAAGAAGTTTACCTCTCCTCAACTGGCAGCTCCCTCTCTCCAGCCCAGATGTAATATCAGAGTACGTGTTCAGCCCTACAACACTGCTGCCTGAGTAGAAGGGAATCACTTAAAACCAGCATCGTTAGAGTGGACAAGGAATGCATATGTAGGCAGTTATCCACATTTTACATAGGCCAAATTGTTGATAAGAGCTGCAAGCTAGTAGAGAAGGCTCTGTTGAGTAATTTACTATGATTTTTTCAAAAGCAATTAACAGTTCTTCCACACTACTTCTGTGTTTCAAAACCAGCTGTCCAAGCACATGAACAATTCCAGAAAGCATATGGCTTTTCAGCTTTCACATTTTCTTCTTCAGAGCAAGTGTTAAAGAATACTGCTTCCTTTTCAGTGTAACCACTGTCTGCGTACCTAGTATAGTCTCTAGCCTGCAGAGATCCTGGGAAAGAGTCTCAATGATGTGTCTTTTAAAAAAAAATAAAATAAAATAAAAAAACCCACTCAATTTGAGTAATCCCTTCTCTGAGTGCTCGAGATACTTTAAGCCTAATACATAATAGGCACTGAGCATCCACCCCAGAGTGTACTTGAAGCAGGACACTGAAAATTATAGTACCTAAAAATGAGCAGATACTTTGAAAATTCTCACTGAGCACCATTCAGTCACAAACTCCTACTGAAATTTCTTCCAAGTTATTATACTGCAATGTACTTATTTGTCTAAAGCCACAAAACAACTCTTTAGGTACCAGAAGTTCTACCTAATGTATATACAAATAATTGAATATCTGTATCTCACAAATGTTACAGACATGGTTGCAACCAAAGAGGAAACTGGATGTGATCCCTTACTATCCTTCTACACCTGCAAACATCAAATGCCCAGGGAACTTTTCAGATAAGGAATTTCCATGTATACTGGAAGCAGACTACAAGCATTATCAAGCTATACAGCTAGCCAGCATTTTATTGATTTACAGACAAATAAATAAAGCCCAATTTGTTTTGTAAGAAAGCATTAGGCATTTATTTACTTTTTATGCCATCTAACCCTGAAGGATTGCAATGGTATGTGGGTACCATTTCAGTGCTGATCATGCTCCCTTAAAGAAGCACTGCTGAAAAGAAATAATGACAACCACATTTATGCTAAAAATGCACGTTATTCATCAAAAAGATTGCATTATATTTTTGCTAAGAATAGCTGAGTGTGGGCAAGCTACTGTTCTCATGGCAGTAACCTTTTCAGATAGTGGGTCATTAATAGGATACCTCCTGGGTAGGGGGACCCAAGACTTATTTCCATCATAATTGATTTAATATTATGCTTAACCTCAGCTTCAGTAAAATTAACACAACCAACTTGCAAGGAAATGGACCTATAACAAATGGGCTGGAGGGGTAAATCTAATATAGCATCAAATTTTGTTCTCCTCAAGCTTGATACTTTTGCTCTTCCATAAAGAGCTTGCCTTTGCCTGGATAAAACTTCCATGCAGGCAGGGCATACTCCGAGACAGCTCTAAGAGAAGCAGCTGGAATAAGCACAAGACTGATCATTTTCAGAAAGCCACTGTTTCTGCAAATTCATTTGCAATAGTAGGTGGTGAAAATCTGGGCAGAGTTAATGCACGGTAGGCAAGAAGTGATGTGAAGTTCACCCATATTCTCCAATACAAGAGGGTGGAAGAAAAAAATGGGGTATTTTCTTTACTTCTACATTATCAAAGTATAGTTATACGCAGCCAGGACTTAGGACAGCATGGGGAAATCTGTATTTTTCTATTACCTCTGCTGTACCGGTTACACAGACAGAAGACTTTAGTCTCTAGTTCATCCTATAGTTGCCAGGCGTCTTTAGGCCACCCTGCATACCTTGGTTTTGCTGGCCATTCCTGGTAGATGCACCAAGGGTGGTGGTTTTGGATGGATTTTGTTGGTGGTGGTCTTCTGGGTTTGTTTGGTTGGTTTAGGCTATTTTTGGTTGGTGGTGATATTTAGTTTTTGAGGTGTTTTTTGTTTGTTTGCTTTTAAAAAAAAATAAAACGAGACCTTAGTGCTTCTCTTGGGTAAGGAAGGGAAAGAGAAAACATAGAAAACAGCTCATTTTCCCATTAAAGGGTATCAAGGGAAAGTGAATTTGTAGGCGAGTTATCCATGATCCCACCTTCAGGGGAAACTTGTCCCATCTTGCAAATACTGCTAGCTCTATAGCTTCAGTTACAGATCCCTGATTAAGACAGTAATAAAACAGATGTTGTCTTAATTAAGATGGATCCAGTGTACTTACCAGCAGTGTGTCCAAATCAAGAGAAAACTTAGCAACTTTTACAAGTAGGAAAAAAGGTGTTACTGGATCTAAGAAACAGAACAAGGTGAGAGTCAACATCACATTTGTTTCATGCAATTCCAGCAACAGTGTTTACACTGTAATTCAGAAATAAGGAATCTCAGATACGTTTACATTAGGCCAACTCCAACACCTTTCTACAATTTCCTCTTATTTAAAAAAGAAAACTCAAACTACTCCCCCCCCTCAGATTTTTCCTCAGAGCATGTTCTCTTTCTATCTACTCATCTCTGTCTTCATGCAACAGATTAAGACAGGTGCAAAAAACTCCCTTTGTTATGGGTGTTCCAAGACATGGAGATGTTCACATCCTGAATTTTATGTTTCTAGCAAAAAAAAAAAAATCCACATAAAGTCAAATAAAATTATCATTTCAGATGTTAGGTTCCAGACTGCACTTAAACAGCAGGAAGGAAGGTGTGCAATGATTTTTTTTTTAATGTCAGAGAACAAAACACAGACTCTAAACTGTTTATATACTTGTGGTTCTCTATTCCTTCCTGGCTTTTACACAAAGGTTTGAAGGAAAAGGGAGAAAGGGAGGAAGTGCTGGCGATGCCTTTTCAGTGGCTGCCCAGCTTTCCCAGAGAAAGCGGAAGGATCCTCTTGTGGATTCTCTTTACACCCACATCTCAGAGCCACATCACTGCATCCCCAGAGCAGCTCTGCAGGTCATAACAGGAAAATCGCTTTTCTACTGGACAGTATCAGACCTACAAGCATGTCATCACGTGACTGTTAAGAGCTACAACTTAAAGGTGAGTTTGCTGTACTAACGTGTACGAGGACATAAGAGTTTATTCTAAATGACCTATATCAAAACCTGAAGTATTATAACATCTATATATGCGTAGTCTCCTGGGGTGCAACATCAAAGAAATTCTGTCAAACCATCTAGGCAAGAAAGAGACCTTACAGCACACACTTGTGCAACTCAAATTCTTCACTAAATGAGAAAGCAAATTTCCAAGTCTAGAGTCCTCCAATATGAATCCTATTGCATACAAGACACAGAATTGCAGACACAATCAAATCAAGCATCCCGCTGGATTTCCACTGCCAGGTAAATCAATCAAGACTGCTATGAGTAAATGCAGCAATTTGGGCAAACTAACTATGCAGGGCTGCAGAGGTCAACATCAACAAGTTCAATTGCATTTGGAGGAGAAGTAGCAGATTTTTTTTTTTTGAGTCCCAAACCAAGAAAAAAAAAATACTGCATAGCTCGGAGCAGCTGTTTTTAATTCACTAACATTTCTGAGCAATTTTCAAGCTTTCCGTGCATTTAGCAGCAACCTAAGCTAAACATACACATCTCCCTCTGCAGGGTCACACCCCAAAATACCAGCCAGTGCTCCGTAACAACCATAATTAAGTAGAAAATTAGTACTGGCAAACAAACCTGTCAGAAAAGCAGCTCTGCCCAGCCCAAGAGTCACTCCCATTAAATGATGAAAACCTGTGGCCACCAGCTATTGTAATAAACAGGTACAGAGCAGGTATGGAATATCTGACAATATCCAACTCAGAAAGACCTCCATTTCTGCAGGCATGGAGTTTCTTTTTTCTTCCTCTAGCTGTCTAGTCTAGATTTTATTCTCTGTCACTGGTGGTGGTGTATAACCAGGGTCCTCAGCCACTTCTAAACTAGCTGTCCAAGGGAAGAAAGCACACTTTGGCCAGCATAGGTGAAACCCTGTCGTGCCTTAGATTTTAGACTCAAGCTTCTTACACCTCAAGTATTTTACAGCTGTCATAGTCAAGGCTCTTATATCTGATCCACAGATATAAGTGGATCAGTCCTAATACCACTTCAGGTACAGATTTTACCATGGCTCCTATTCTAAAGATCCATGTTGCTGTAACAAGAGAAGCTAGCTGAAGCTGGTTAAAAATTGCCCACAAGCTAAAAAAAAAAAAAGAAGGAAATTTAAAAAAGGCATTTACTAGAGACATAATTTGGAGATGAGTAAAGCCACCTCTGTTCCCTTGCATGGCCTTGAGAAGACCGTAGCCTGGGAACCACCGCTGTTATGTAAAGCCCTGCAGAGGGGAGGTCATAGTAAACACAATTTAGAAACAAATACATTCAGAAGCTATCCACAATAGTATTATCAGTTTAAAAAAATATGAGTTTTGGAGAACTGACCACCAGAAAGAGGAGACCAACACGTGTCCTGTTTCAAGATAACTGGAAGTAAGAGATACAGAATCAGTACCACCAGACAATTTTTTTTCTTCTACAAATCAATCACACAGTTCCAAATTCTACAAAACTCCTACTAAAAATTAAATCCAGGCATAAAGGATTAGAATTAACATCCCTAGCTAATACATTAGGAGTTTCACGGCAAACTTGCAGCACGGGTAATTATTTTACCAACCGATCTGGAAAAAACAGTTGACGCACAGCCGAGGCTGAAGTGGAAAGCCCGTACTCCCCCCCAGGGTGCCCGGCAGCTGCCGTGCCTGCCCGCGGCACAGGCCAAGCACCGCCGACACCCGCTCACAGGCAGCGCACTCCCAACCACAGCGCACGAAACCCGTCGCACCGCGAACCGAGACTCGCAGCGCAGCGGGGGCGCGGCGCCAAGGGCCAAGATCACCCCCCGGCTCAGCCTGCCTAACGGCGGCGGGCAGCCCCCGCGCACAGCCCCCTCAGCGGCAGCCCGCCGGGCCGGCAGCTCCCTCACGGCCGGGCGGCCGTCGGCAGCTCCCGCCGGGCGCCGCTGGGACGGAGCCGGAGCCGCGCTACACGCCCGCTCTCGCCACTCACCCTCCTGTCAGGGCGCGGGGCGCAGAAAAAGCACCATCGCCGCTGCGCTCCACGACCTCCGCCTGCCGGAGCCGCTTCTCTCCTCTCAGGCTCTCGGGAGGCCGCAGGGCGCCCGGAGGGTTGTGGGGTTGTAGTCCGACGCCGCCGCAGCGCCAGCCCCGAGACCCCCGCATAGGACTACAACTCCCAGCGTCCCCTGCGGCGCACCCGCAGGGCGGTGCCGGGCAGGCGGTACCGGGCCGGAGAGGCGGCTCCTCCGGGGACGGCCTTCACGCCTTTCCCGCGGCTTTGCCCGTTGTTAAGGAGCACTGCACTTGGCACGCAGCCCCGCGGCTGGAAAAAAAAAAAAAACACTCCAAGTAGAGAAGCCTTCGATGTATTCAGTCTTATTTTGCTTTGCAATCAATTTAATAGTTTTGAAGTAGAAAACACACTGTACAATACAGGACTTCTAATTTTTTTTTTTTATTTAAAGTAAAATGTAAGTGTGCCTGCTTGTAATACAAAACCTGGAACACTATTCTCAAAAACGTACAGCTCTGTTGAAAAGCAGTCATCATTTTCTCCCCCAAAGAGCAACATACACCCACAACTCCATAAAACGAGGGACCCCCAAATTAAGTCCAGGAATTTGGAATCAGGATTTATATCATCAAGAGGACTGCAGTAGGTACCAGCATGTGTGAAAGAAAACCAGTACACATCAGCCTTGCTTTTTGTGCTCCTACAAGTCACTTCCTTGTAGCCATTTATTCGTGTTTTCCTTTAGATCTTTAAAAATAACAAAACCCCCCACAATCCGGTGCCTGTCAAAATAGCAGAACTAGTTCAACCTTAGAAGCACTAGACCCCGGGAAATTGCTCCATCAGAAATTTCCCTGGGTACTTCTGATGTCCATGGCAAAAGATGCAGAGTGGTTGAACTTGCTTCTTTGCTGTCTCTGCAAGTTATATTCCTTCTATTCATCCCATTTGGCAAAAAATACTCCAGGGATCATCGGTTGTTAAGTAGTGCTTTGAGTTGCACATACCTTGGTTTTTACTGACTGTTGAGTCAGTAGCCAACGTAAATCAGAAAAATCTGTTCTTTTCCCCACTGTGCTCTACCCAAGTGCCAAAAGAAATTGAGAAAATGGGGGGGAAAACTGGGCAGTGGTGGTAGAGGGAACAAAAATTAAATGGAAGGTCTGCATAGCAACAGGTTCATGTACATACTAAAATATTAAAATGCGTTGGATCCAGCCAAGAATGCTAGCTTCTATTCATTTGTTCTTTTTCTGAAGTTTGTAAAAGGAGTAGTTTCTTCTTCCGATATTCTTCATTCTCCTGCTCTGCTTCCTCATCTACAGATTTTCTTACACATGCTTTTAGTTCCTCAATTCCTTCTCCAGTATATGTAGATATAGGAATTATATCTCTGAATTCAAGTGTATTTGCAGGAATCATTTCTTCCTGTAGTAAGTGTAAGAAGTCTGAAAAATCATATTGAAAGAGTCAGTACAACCCCCAAATAGTGTATCACTTCAAAGCCCATAAAATCCCATTAAATTTAGAAAATAAACTTTAATAAATTACAGTAATAAACTGCAATTAATACAGAAGTATTATTTGCTTAATTAATCTTTAAGAAAATAGCTGAAGTCTCAGAAGACAAGCACTAACATAGCAGTTATACCATACTTACACCCTCATGAAAAGATGCTATACCCTTCCTTTAAGATGAGTACAAATTGTAGAACATGGGAAATGGATGTTTTTAAGCCTTCCTGGTTCTTATGCACTCCAGGAAATAGGAATAAATTCACCCCAATGTAATAGCAAAACTGAAGTAAACCCCTACATAGGCCTGTCCAGCATTTTCAGTGTTTTGGCCAAAGTCACATGATAAGTTGTATATACATCAGTGTCTGTAAGGGGACCTTCAACGGAGCTTACTGTTATTTGAGATACCTGGACTGGAAATTTACTCTCCCATATTGTAGTTGGGAAAAGATCTTCTAGAATATCTCTATTTTATTAAAATACCTCCCCAACAGTGAAGCCAGCACTACAGATGCATATAAAGAGATCTCTAAATGCAGGAAGTGGTATTAAAAGATATGTTCAAATAGTAAATTTAATAGCTGACTTCACTTCAGTTTCAAACAATGCAGAGTTCCTTCCTTCCTTCCTTGCCAATGCAGAGTTACCCCGACGAAATCTTATTACTACTTTTGTCAAAGGTAATCGTTGAAAGTTAATTTACGTTGAGGATTCTGTAGTTGTTTCATAAGTTCATTCAGGTTATCCTTTGCACAAGGTAAATCCATTTTATTAATGGCAAGAAGTGCAGGCTTCGTTATAAGTTCTTCTTTGTACAGCTCCAGTTCCTTAAAAGACAAATAAATTTGCCTTAATAAGTATTTGTAGTTTAACATCTCCTCTCTCATTTGTTTAATTGCCTACATAGTCTTTCATGCCTAGGCAGCTGAGAGATTGACTCAGGTGCTCAAGGTTGATGTATTAAAGCAGTTTGACAGAAGAAAATAATGTTCAGTGATTCAGTGATTTTTTGCTCAAACACAGATATTTCAAGTAAACAGGCCGGCTGATTCTGAAACAGCCTCCTATAAAAAGAATGACAGTTTTGTTTTTCTGATATCCACAATCACAAAATCAATTTCAGAAAAAGTTCAGATCTATAAAACTTGTAAGAAAATTCTTCGGAAAGTTTTCTGATTCTTAAGCATTTTAATGGACTATGGTTAATATCAGAAATAAAATCACAACCATGAATAAGCTAAAAATAAACAGCAATAGCTGAAATTCAGAAGATTCATCATCTTAAGTCATATAGCTAGAGAGAGAACAGCTGCTAAATTTGAAACTACATAAAATGTATTTTAATCAGAAGCAATGGTAGGAGATGGAAACACTGGATGTCTGCAAAGCCTGGGGCCTGATGTCTCATCTCCATTAGGCTATGCAGTAAGGGCATCAAGGCAAGGATTTAACTATACCCATGCATTTCTGCTTCCTAAAATGCTACCAGACTGGGGAACTCAAAATGTTGTGTCTTTTCATCTTTACTTGACTGCTAGAAATATTCCATATGCTGCACAGATTAATGAAGGAACGGTTGTGCCCAACATAAAATAAAGCAGTTTCAGCTGGGCAGTTAAAAATAAAGATTTCATCATTTTGGAGAATCCTAAGCTTGTTAACTGGCCTTACATTATAAATCCAAAAGACACACTAACGTTTGAAAGCTCTTGATCAAAACTGAGCCTCTTTCTTGGCTCAACACGTAACTACAACCGCCAATTAGGAAGATGAGAACTTACCTTTGTTAGAAGCAATATAGTTTCAAAGGCTGTTCTGAACTGTGTCTTAATAGACAGTTGAAACCCAGAAATATCAACCTGAAAAAGTTACACAAAAACAAGCTTTGTGGTATTAAACTATGTTACAGTATCAAGGTACTCTCCATCAACTACTTTGTAGTAATATGTCCACGTACATGCCCTCGTGCCTGGGCAAATAACAGAAGGCAACTATAGACCGTAACACCATAGACACTGGAAGCACAAACTGGTTGGTTCTGATACAGTGTTTCTCAAAGGTCTGATTTTTAAACCTCTTTTTTAAGGTGATCTTACAGAAAAAAAAAAGAAAGAAAAAAAAATCACCCCATGCTTTAATTATGCTTGGAACACTTCACTGCTCTAAATTAATTGGCAAATTTTAATGATAAATTCTATGTAAGGATTTATTTTATCATCAGTCATTTGAGTATTCCGTTCTGAAAACAGTGTTACAGCTATATTTATCACAAAACATGCAAATTACAAATGATTTCCTAAATTTGAACTACACTACAATTAAGACACATTTTATTTACTGCACTGCCTTTGATTTTAATAAGCTGTAAATTTTATTTAACTTACAACTAAGAGAAGCTGTTTGGTTCTTTCTACATGTTTGAGAAATTTGTGGCCCATCCCTTTGTTTGCATGTGCACCTTCAATCAGTCCTGGGAGATCGGCTACTGAAATCTAGGAAAACAAAAGTTTCAAACAAAAGATTTCCAACAAGCAAAAACGGTGATTTTAAACTATCACCACCTATTATAATTTTATATAAACAAGAGAACCCAGACAAACAATGTCAGGAATGTCAGGAATATCTATTTTGAGAGACTCCTTTTACAACTATGTGTATTGCTTGGAATTGTGCGGGGGATCAGTTCTCTGGCAGCATGCATTGGCTGTTTCAATACATTTAGAATCTATCACCACAAGCAGATTTAAACAAAATGCTACTATTACACAGACATTGTGCTCCTCATGTTCCCCCGTCTATTTATTTATAGCTGTCTGCAAAGTAGAAAACAGAGGGTAATAATACCTCAGCAGAGATCTTGCAAAATTTACCTATTACCTGAGAATAAAACAGACTCTGAAAGGCAAGAAGATTAGGCTATCACGGCTGTATAGAATTCAAACTGTCACTGGAAAAGAAAATAAAGCCTGTTCCTTGTGGCTACAGAGGATCATTATTCCAAATGCAAACCCACTTAACATTGTTCCCCTGAGTGTGAGAAGCTCCAGGAATTTGTCTTCTGCTCTTCAACTGAAATGAGATTTTGATCAGTATATCAGCTTCCAACAAGAGCCCAGCAAAGACTGCCACAATGGACAGGGATCTTGTCATTTTCTCTGCTGGCTGAGAGGGCTGTACACAGTTGTAAAGGAGAGCCGAGACAGACCGAGAAAAGAGCAGAATACTAAAACCCGCAAATATCTACTCATTAACTCACAGAAAGCTAAGACAGATAGTGAAGCAAAGAAGAGCAAAAGTAGGGTCTTCAAATCTATCTAATACCCATTTAGACAGCAACTGGATTCAATTAAACAATGCCCAAAGCCAGCACACAATAAAATTTCCAGTGTGGTACCTATTGCAGAAGTGAGTGCTATGAGTGAGTTACACTCCCACTCATGTGTCACACTAACTTTTAACCATTAGGCATTTCCTAAATATTTGAAGCCTTGCTTCAGAATTTTCCATTTACAGAGACATGAGATACAGCTGGATGAACCACAGACTTGTAACTAGAAACAGGGAGAGAATAACTGAAACAGGGAGAGAACAACTAGAGGTTTAGAACAGAAACATCCACTTCCTGGTGTGATGTGTTTGGGTGCTGTAGTACCATCATCACCACCTTTTTCTCCAACTTTAGCTCTCTTTCAAAGAATGTTTTTATGGAGCTCATAAAGAAACTCTCATTCTCTCAAAACAGCACTTGGTTCAGATATTCTGGTAGAACATGTAAATGGTTCTGCTAGTTTCCATGATCTGGTACTAAGACCTGAATCCAGACTCATACTCAGATCCTCTACTTTTGTGTCTTTTCTTTTCCAAGTAGTAATGACAGATGGCACCAGGTAACTTGCATGTATTTTCTTCTTTATAACGTACTAAGATAAATAAGCAAATTGCTATGTATTTCCTTAAAAACCTCAATGTTCTGTAGGAAAAAAAAAGATGTAATGAGCCAGTGAGTGATACAGGACAGTCACCTCAGTTATTGCTCTTAATTGCTTACGTTGTTTTGTTTTCAGCAGTTGCAATACTGAGAGCTGCAGTACTTCCTCTTACTCACCCATGCTCCCTGTGATCAGAATCACTAGTTCCCTTGATTTTAGAAAAGAGATATTTTGTCCATATAGCTCCTATATAGCACCCAACACTGTAGTATAAAAACCACGAACTGCAGAAACAGCCAACAATAAGGGTCATTGGCTGTGACATGAAACAGACTGCAGAAAAGAAAGCCAGAAGTTCAAGTAGTTCTCCTGCTGGAGAAAGATACACCAGTAAGAGCAAGACGTC
>VYZW01047672.1:36153-59799 GCA_013401315.1 Balaeniceps rex
GAAGTTCAAGTAGTTCTCCTGCTGGAGAAAGATACACCAGTAAGAGCAAGAGGTCCTCATTCATGGCAGGTAGTCAGTTTTTTTTAAAAGGCTATAAACAACCCTTTTATTTGCAGCACAGCTTTCTGGGATAAGTTACCCTAAACTAGCANATACAGAGTTTTGTTAAAGGTTGTTAAGTGAAGGTTTCAAGCATCAGCTACTGAATCCCCCTAAGATTATTGCTTCTGAAAGTAAAAAGAAGAGTTTTCTGTCTTTTCACATCTGAGAAGTATGCTTTTCTGGTTAACTCATCTGAAACCCTTTTATGCATTCACCTTTTATCTTGGAAGTGATGAGTCCAGTACTGCATGTATCATACACTTCAAAAACAAAATAAAAGCACATCAAAGAAGATTCAAGCTTGAGGAATCAAAATGTTTGCTGCAACCTTACATGAACCTGGGGTCCAAAATCTATTAGTAAGAGTCTCATTTAGCATTGGTTTTCCCCCCAGTGGATACTGTAGAAAGGATTCCAGGCATCACACAATTATCTCACAATGTCACCTGAAGAAGCTGGGTAGAATTGGGTTCACAAAAATTAAGGTGGTAGGGCAGCAGCTCCACCAGTCCTCCAGAGCTACAGCCTACCACAAAAGGAACTGGACCCAGGTACCTCACGTCTCAGGTAGTGCACTATCCTGGCTGTTCAGGCAATCACTATCACTTCATACTACTTTATTTTTTTATTTAAAAGCAAAACAAAACACAAAAAACAAGCCAAACCACAAAAGGAAGTTAGGGCAGCCAACCTAGAAAGCCAGAACGGTAAATTATGTTAACTGTGTTATATTCACTAAATTCCCTGTCATTCACTATTGCAGATCTGCAGCTATTTGGACAAATTTGCCACTGCTTAAAATCCATTCTGAAAATGACTCATTCATTCCAGAGCAATCTGTATAGCGAACCTGCAGAAAAGTTGCCTCTTCTAAATAAAAATAACAGTCTCTGAAACAATGATTTTTTAAAGTCCTGAAGAGTATGCTAGGACACAACAATCTCAATTCCATACACAAGCTCACAACTCTAAGACTATAAAGCAGGATTAGAACCACAGAAAGGAGACACAGGAAAATGAGAAGCCATTTATTAAAGTGACTTAAAAATCCACTCAACATCATACTACTGCATTTAGCTATAAAGCTCTCTTATTACTTCATAAAAATAGTACTTTCTCCACAACTCTCATTAAGTCCATGTAATTGCATTTTATATCTATATAATAGATACACATATGAAATACATACAATTTTCATTTTTCTTTCTGAAATTATGTTAAGCAACATAACTAATCATTATATACAACTTTAACAAACAACCAGAATGAACTTTCATACCAACCTGCTTATAATCTGCATACATGATCTTTCCTAGTTCGGGCTGTATTGTTGTAACTATCACAAGGGAAATAAAGAGGAGGGGAAGAAAATAAAACTGTTTTTAACATTTTAAAAAGTGTTAATGTTACAAAACATTTAAATGTTGCAGGACTTTTTCACTTCATATTTAAATGAAAGAAATGTTCAGTAGCAGAAAAAAATAAGGCAAAGGGGATATTAAGAATTACTGGAAAAGGAATAAAGAAAAAGCAAGCCAAGAGAGCACAAAATTAGACCACTCAAAAAAACAAGTGGTTCACCAAATCTTGGCACTGTCTGCAGTTCTGTTCCCATCAAAGGGAACAGAGGAGCTAGACAAGTCTCAGATACAAAAATTAGTATCCAGACTATGGAATAGCTTCCAAATAGGGAAAAATAATGAAAGTAAAGTGAGGTAGAGGTAGGACTCTTCAAACTGAGGAAAAATATAAAAAGGCTGTAGAGAATCAGGAGTGGTGCAAGAAGGTCAGTAGGAATTATCAGTACTTGTACTCTTGCTTTTTAATTAAATTTAATTAAAAAGAATGATCAGACAATTAAACCTAATTTATTGATAGAAAAATAATAAAAATTTTTCATTTTTCAGTGGACAGATTCAAAACCAAAATGTTACTCTGTTGCAAGAACAGGTGGTAGCTATTTCCAAAGCATACAAGACGTTTATGCAAAGGAACTTGATGGTGCATATTCAGTAGACCGAGGATATTACACACCACAGAGGGTCTCAGATGCAATAAAATGGGCTGAGACTAAAATAAATATTAAATAGACCCTGAATCAACAGGTTGAAGCACTATGAGGGTGTACACATGAAAAACTGAGGTGGTTAAAGGAGCTGGACACTGAAACAGCAAGTCTCTCTTTGAAGTATTTTTTATAATTAAAAATCTGTGTAATGTATTGCTCAGGCAAGATGGTTACCCCCTATTTTTCATCATAAACCTGCAAACCAAGTCAGAGAAAAGACTTCTTGCTCTTGTGAAATATTACTGCTCTAAAAATAAGAGTATGAACTTACATGCATAATTTGCAATCTCAGGTTTGGCATGAGAAATCTTGCTTAACAAGGAAGATTTTCCCGCATTTGGAAACCTAGAAGGAAAGTCAGGATTTATACACTGAATAAACACATATGTGATTCCTCTATATTTTATTACCAAATACACTATATTACCTTAGTCAAACTCAATGCTATCAACTAATTTGAAAAAAATCCCAAAAAAACAAAAACCAAACAACAAAACCCAGATCATTATGATTTTTTTAAATCAAATCTGAATAATTTTTCTAAATCCAACAATGCTTCCCAAGGATGCAGGCAGGAGAACTATGTAAATACACATATAATAGATCTCAGGGAAATCTTTCAAAGTCACTTGGATGAAAATACAGCACAAGCATCCAGGTCTACTTGAATTCAGTCTTCACATGCTATAGCTAATTTTGTAAATTACATTTATGTTCTAAATACCTGTCAGGCAAATAAATCTTATCAATTGGATTTACAATCTTTTGGTATACAAACCATGGTTAATGAAACATTCTACAATTTAAGTACCAATGATATCTATGCTACCATTCAGCTAATGTAGCAAAGCATATGTAAACTCTGTAAGTACATCTGTATGGGGGGGAGAGAGACAGAGAGACTTCTGTGTATAGAGACACACACATGCACAATTTGTGTATGATTTTAAGGCAACAAAGTTGTATGAGGGATCCTGAAATTAGGACTAACCTACTTTGTTACCAAGTAAACCAAAAAGAATACCAGTGAAGCCCTAGAAGCTGGTCTGTGCAGACCTGACTGTTGTAACCTTTTCCCTTTACAAGGGACAGCTATACCTGCCTACTGCAACAAAAATGTTCCTTAAGGGATACGGTAGCTTTTACAAAAGCTTCTTCACAGAATACATCTACCCATTGAAATGGAAACCTAAGTTAAAACTGAAATTATAAAACATGATTATTTTAAAGATTAATCTGAGCTGTAAAAGACACAATAGCCTTGATCCATGTCAAACTTGAAGCTAATGCTGACATCAGAGGATAGACGATAGTCCTTATTCGTAGCACCTGCTCCATACGGGAGACCACACAAGACTTGTGTTCCAGTCACAGACAAGTTATTCAGCACGTTTCAGTGCAACAGTGATCAAAGAAAACTGCGTCTACAGGCAACTGAACATTGGTCACAAGATACAAAGGCATGTGTCACACAGAAAGCCATATATTCTCCACTTGAATAAATGCAGAATCATGACCTGTTAATAGGGACAACTAATAAGAACATGAGCTGATGAAAAACAAGACTAGTATTCCATTAAGGGGCTTTAAAAAGGGGTTGTATACCAGGCTTTCTTAAAAAAAAAAAAAAGAGGCAGACATAATGACTCTTGCTATAACAGGAAAACTATTGAGGGTAGTTTTAATGCGCTCTGATGTTGAAAGGTGCCTTAAAGACATTCTGGAAGGTTACTCTGGTCATCTCCTCAAGTGAGTATTTTACTTCCACTGGGGTACAATGTGCTCTTTGAAGTTTAAATTGCAACCTACACTACACATCACAACATGTACCCAAACCTGATGGGCCTTTCTCAAGTCTACATGTTTTTTACCTGATCTAATAGCAAACCACTTGCAAAACCACTGAAGTAAAAAAACAAACACAAAGAGATCAAAGTAGAACCACAGACTATCAGAGGCTGATTCATACTCTCAACTTCTTGTTATAATATGCTCCTCTAATTATTTGATAATGATTCTTTTTATACATTTTAAAGGGAAACTGTCAGCTAAAATACAAGCCAAAATGCAAGATTAAAGAGGCACCAGAGTCATAAAACTCCTATATTTTCACACACTCTGAAACAAGAAAAAAGTTCTCTATTGATTAGTTACTGAAGACCACTTGAAAATTATGTAACTTTAGATAAATCTGGTATTAACAGAATTATTTCTAATAAGCAGAAAAAGAGAAATGTAGGTAGAAAACCATGCTGTCTTCAAGTTCCCATTGTTTAATGGTATATACCAATTAGACTATTTCCACCTCAAACCCCTCATCATTTTACTTTTCCTGTGGTTTTTATTAATAAGGACCAGGGAGCTGGGGGAGGAAATTTGTAATTTGTTGAAAGCTTTCTCCAAACAAAAATGTATTTATCTGCATTGTTACTAAGCAGCAACATTTAAATGCAAGCCCTACTGTTCTAGTTTGTAATTACTTCCTTCCAATGTTCCAAGCTGTTTATTTGGGAGAGTAGGCTACATAGCCTTTGAAACTCTTGTTAAAACTACTGCTGAAAGGATCCACTTGTGCCAGTACCATAAAGTCAAAGATGCAATATGGATAGTGTTCTTGGCTCTGTTTTGCACCTCCTACTTACTTCATAAATATTAGCTAATAGTATTTTGATAATCACTGCAACTGTTAAATTCAATTATATTAATAATTATATATTACCCTGATTCATGAAGCCCTTCACCCACAAAAGCATAACCAATACTTTCCAAATGTTAAAATTAATTTTAATAGGTTTAAACTCTATCTGATTTTTGCAAACTGCAAGTAATTTAAGTGGCAATGCAAATGTACAGTAACACTCATACTCCAAACTCTCAAATTTCTTTGAAATCCCATTTGAAATTTACTAGTTTGTTTTCTAATATCAGTTCTCAAACTACAGTACTTACCCAACTAAGCCAACATCTGCTATAAGTTTCAAATCAAGACGAACAGTTCGCCTCTGACCTTTGCAAGGCATGAAGTTTGTGGCCAAAGAGCCTCCAAGACCTCCACGAGCTGCTAGGAACCTCTCTCCTGCTGCATTAAGCTCTCCTGAAAAGAAATTCACTAGTGAAAAAGCACAATGCCTTGCAGTAGTTCAGTTGTGATTTTCCACTTAAATCTATCTTCAGTGAAGAGACAACTTTCTGTATGCTTCCTTGCAAGAGCTGTGCACTCAGGGTCATGGTATTTTTCCTTCTTTGGAAACAAATGAAGGCAATCACACCCCAGTATTCCCCTCTGTTATATAGTTAGCCACTTCAAGAAAAGTGCTAAGTACAGGCAGGCAAAGTTTAGCCAAGATGGTAGTTCTGAAGCCTCCAGTACTTGAATTCAAGAATGCAAGGAAAAATCTGCATTGATATAGATGTGGCTACAGCAAACTCTTCAGATGTTCCATATTTTTTCATTAAGATGCAGGCTATAATATCTCCCTTAGGGTTAGAATAATTAAAAAAAAAAATGCAACATTTGAGTATATAATTCAAGGATACCTTTCGACACTGACATGCCTAATCATAAACAGTTCTTGCCATACATCCAATTCAGAGTAATTTGTGAATTTAGTTTGACCTCTGAACAGTATGAGAAGAAAAACTCGAGAAACTGCAAAGGAACCACTGAAAGCTACTCCAAGAGCACTGTATTGAAAGAGATCTTCCTGGTTACCACCAAGTACCACTCTTTAAAAAAAGAGTAAAAAACAAGTAAGTATTTTAGATAACCTGAAATGCTGACACTCAGCAAGGATCTTTATCTTTTAAGCAATGTTATAATTCAGTAAAGTTACAGGGACACTTACCTGAGTTTGTGGACACAGTTTATGTAAGGTCACTAATGATTCTGTTGAGGATCAGTATGGCTTCCTGTTTGCAAGGGCAATTTTCTTTCTGCTGCATATAGTGATACAAACTAACTACTGCTAATTTCTGGAAGGGGTCCTTGCTTTTCCAACAATTTCTACAGTGCATTTTTTGTCAACTCTTTGTCCAAACAAAGGAAAACACACACATGTTTTGGGAAATGTGTAACCTTAAAACATCCTAGTGTTAGAAGCCTGCTAGGCGCTATCAGTAAATACGACAGTATCTACTAGATACATCAAAACAAAGCAAAAGTTCTTACCAATCTGCTTGCCATCATCACAAAGAACTGAAATTCCCAGAGGCACGTGAACTTCACAATCTTTTCCTTTTTCACCTTTTAGTGCTTTAACACTGGGAGAAATTAAACCAGGCTTAGTAACTTAAGCTGACATTTTGCTTTCTGGAAAAGATGTATATAACAACTTTCATCAAACACTCTTACCTGCTGTTGGCGCCTGTTCCAGCTACAAATCGTTTCTGGGGATATCTGTCCCTAATGCTCTTTAAGGTAGTTCTTTCTCGGGCGACGAACCAGACATCACCACCTCTTCCTCCTTCCCCACCTAGACGAGGATAACCCATTCCACCAGTTCCTCCTCTCACATAGAGCCGTAAATCGTCTATAAAGTTGCCATACTAACAAAACAACAGTTTCATATCAGTGTTACGTTCTGTTTACATTTCGTTTTATAGAAACGTGAGTAAAACTGCTTGGATAGAACTTCTCTCTGACGGCAATAATGAAAGTTCAGAAAACAGACATGTAACCCCCCGAAATATTTTTTAGTAAGAGAAGCGTTTGACGTTTCTTCCGCAGCAGCGGTGCCTCACGGCACGCCCGCCCGGCCAGCAGAGCCCCCGGCAGAGGGACGGGGCGAGGCCTTGCCTCTGCGCCGGGCCCCGGCGCCCACGGAGACACGCGTGCCACCGTCGCGGCGCCTCACGGCGCACCCCGCCCGGCACCGTGCCTCCGCCCCGGCACGCGCAGGCCTCCGGCAAGGAGACCGCTTCGCAGAGACGGCGCTTGGGGAGTGCAGGCGGGGACGTGCCTGCGAACTGCCGGGGGCCGCGGGTCAGCCCGGGGGCCGGGAAGCGGGCATCCGCCTGGGACGTGCCCGCGGAGCGACCTGCCAGCCCGCCCCGGACAGGCCGCGGGGCCGGCAGCGGGACCGCGGCTCTCCGCCAGCCCTTCCCGCCGCCCGAGCCCTGCCTGCCTGNCTGCCCGCGCCCGGCCTGCAGCGGCGGCGGGAGGGGAGAGGCGGGCCGGGAGGCGGCAGCAGCCCCGCAGGCGCAGGGTGGGCGGGGCGCGGCCACAGGGGACTGTGTGGGGAGGACAGGGCAAGAGGGCAGGCGGGGTCAGCCCCGGGGGTCTGGCTGCCGGCCGGGGCAGCGTGCCAGTAAGCAGCTCACCCCCGCAGCTCCCGCCAAGACAGCAGCTGCCAGGCGAGGCGGGACCGTGTCCCGCGGAGGTGCGCAGGCGCGGCCCTCCCGTCCCACCCTCGGCCGCGCGGAGCCGTGGCGGCCCATCGCCCTCAGCCCTTCCCGCCCTCACCCTTCTAGCCCTCGCCGCGGCCTGGCGAGGCCGTTCCCGCGGGGCCGGGCCCGTTGGAGCCGCCGGCACGGCAGGGGACAGGCCTGGTTTGCTGCAGCGTGTCAGCTCCTCGCTCCAGCCCTCCCCGTCTCCCAAAGCACCTCAAGCCGAGAGGCGCTAGGGCGTTTGGGGCCGAGGTGCAGGCAGGAATGCCTGAGGGCAACATGTGAGTGTTGTCCAGTGCCATTTTAAGAATAAATTTGTTTTTGTTAGTTGGTTGTTAGTTTTGTTTCTTAGTTGCTTCATGGCCTAGGACACCAGATTTGGAAACCAGATTTACAAAATATATGCAAAATAGTAGCTACATAGTTAGATTCTACTGTGTATTATTGTTTGGTCTTTATGTTTGCTGTAATTTTGCTTTAGTTTGTACACTATAAAAGTTAGGCCGATAGCTACATTTAAAAAACCTACCTGTATATAGTGCTACATAGTAATTAGTTAATTAGGGTAAAGGAACCTTCAGTTTGCTAAAATTTTAGACATAAATTAGGAAAAAAAGCTATTTTTAAAAGACATCAGGGAAGAATGAATAAAAAATCCAAATTCCTAATCCTGTGCTGTTCAGCTGACCCACGCTTCTCTCTCTGACTTAAAAAAGCGAACTGTTTGTTTTGCAACTGGGTTATTCAGAAGAAGGTACAGAAGAAGCATGGCTGTCATTCAGAATGATTATTCCTGATGGCTTTTGATGATCTTGAATTAATAAAACAATAACGTACTTCAATTGAATACAATTTTACAAGATACTACAGTACAAAATGGTTTTTTTTGTTTTGTTTTAAAGTGTCATATTCCATGGGAGTTTTTAGTAGTATTTTTAGAAGGCCTTAGTCCCCTTTATGAACCTTTTCTTTCCACCTACATGTACGGAAAAAATACATTCAGAAGCTTTTCACTCTGTTGGCTATTACTGACCTGCTTTTTCTGCTGTTCCCTGTTATTTTTACCAATCAACTATGTGTTCTGTTTCAGCTAAAAATACTTGTAATTTCTACCAACTGGACATGCTTGTTACAGAATTTTAGAGCAGAAGATTTTTCAGTGATAGAAATGGGAGAGCAGGAGAAGATGTGACTGTCATCTAGTGAGCCTAAGTTAAATCCCCCAAATTCGAAGTATGCCTTTCCTCAGTGCCAAAGTAATTTCACCACGTGGACAAAGGCAAGACAGATCGTGTGAATGGCAGAACAGAAATTATTACAACAGCAAAAAATGCAAAACTCCATGTCATGCTTTCAGATCATGGGGACTACATCTGCAGTTCTGAAACAAGTGATACGTAAAATCAGGCAGCAAGTGTTTTGAACAGATCTGTTAAGAATGGTAGAAGATGACTGGAAAATAGCAAACATGGGTCTGGCCTTGTACTTGAGGCATTTAACTGAGGGGTCCTAGCTGAGAGGCTTGTCGGCTGAGGCTCCCTCTATAGTCAGTGGAGAGAGCTGTCTCCGGAGGACAGGCCACATCCCTGTGGATCCCCCTCTCTGTTAAGTCTGTGAAGTTGTGGGCTGAACTTGGACTGTAATTGCTTATCTTTGAAAAGAAGAAAAGTGACCTGGCCAACCACAGACCCCGAAGCCTGGTCTCAGTCTCATGCAAAGCTTTGGAAAACCTCAAATTTGCCATATTAATACCCTATTGATAAAACATTTGATATGGTATCACCTGGGAAGGAATGAGAATATGGGGGTTGGGAGAGAAATTGTGAAGTGAGATAGCCACAAGTAAGGTTGAAAAGGAAGATGTCAGGCTTAAAGGGTTGGTTTTAGGATGGTCTTATTTGATACCTTTTGTAGTAGCCCTGATAACATCAGTAAGAGCATATTGATGAAATCTGGTAATGATATATACTTAGGAATCATAACTACAGAGAGTATCTCAGGAGATGTGTTTTCAGTTAAAGTAGGGAGGTATTAATGTCATTGTTTAAGGCCCTGGTGAAATCTCATTTGGGGTACTGTGAAACCTTCTAATTAATTGTTCTATGGCTGAGCTAAGGTTGAACTGAAAGAAAGGTAAAGGGGGTTAGGCACATCACCAGAGAGCTTGAGAGCCTTTTGTACAAACAGATTTTAGGATGGCTCAGCTTGTTTACTTCAATAAAACAAAACCAGAGAGGAGATGCAAGTGCTGCCTATAAATATATCAGGAAAGTAAACATGAAGGATGAAAACCATTTAATTTGCAGGGCAGTGTTGACACAAGAACAAACAGGTATGTCCTGTTCATTAATAAATATATCAGGAAATTAGAAGAATGTTTCTAGTCATTGCAACAATCAAATTCTGAAACAGTTTTTCCATGGAATTAGTGGGAGCAAAAATATACCTGTTTTTAATATGGCACTTGATAAATTTATGAGGTGATTGTACAACAGAGCTTTCTGTAGTGGTGGGGAACTAGGCCCTGTCATTCAGGAGGACCTTTCTGTTCTGTGTTACCATGCCAATTCATGGTACAAATAGCAGAACATTTTGTCCAGATTTATGGTTCATAATATGGGAAGGACTGGTCAGTCCGATGTGAATAGTAGGCAAGGTTCAGAAGTCCTTACATATGCAAAAGTTAGATTGTGCTACTGTGACTTCAGTAAAGCATATGATGTCGGCATTATATAGAAAAGAATAGAAAAAAGGAGATAAGCAGAAGAACTTCTAAGTGAGACAAATAAAGGGCAGGGAAGTTGCAGATGGCAAGGGGGTTATCAGCAAAGGTCTTCAAGGGTCAAGTCATAGGCCCTTGAGCTCTCCTTGGATACCAATACAAGTATATATCGAATTACCCCAGGTTTTCATGCTTTGTTCTGCTTTTGCAATGCACGCTGTTTGAATTTGGTACTGTTGAATCGTTACGACTGTTGAGAGCAGCAAGATCTGTAGCTCGTTGACTTAGCAGAGCCTTACATTCAGTGTGCTGAACTTCTGCAACACACAGCAGGAGGACAAACCCAACAACAGGTTAACGTGTAGACTGGTCTAGAGATGCCAGCAGAGCTACTAACTAATGTTAATTCAACTCATGTAATCAATCCACAACTCAACCTCAAAAAAGAGAAATAAAAAAAACCTGGTCTCCAATGTATGCTGTGAGTTGACATAACACCAGATTTATTTCGGCACTGAGCAAGCTCGTGCCAACAAGCTCAAACCAGCAGGGAATTAAGTAACGTCTCATTTGAAATTTTGCATTTTCTGGAACCTTTTATAGCAGTAAGTACATGATCACACATACAGGATGCTAAAAATTACTGAAATGGAATAATTTAAAACTCTAAAGTTTGAGGATATTTAGATGGTTTATTTTCTAAATAGTTTGCTTCAGAAATGTGTCTGGTCCCCTGAAGAGAGACTCCTTTTTGCCAGGGCAGCACTGATTCTGTCGTCGTCTTCTTTTGATTTGCCTTGGCTGTTTAATCACTAGTGGTTGTGCTGTACTCGAATTTAAGTAACAGGGCTGTGAGCACTTCACTGTCAAGCCTGATCGTAGAACATCACTCTGTTATTTCTTTGCTTTAGACGCTGCTAATCAGTGATGCAGAGGGTGACTCAATTCTTTATCTTCAGTGAGTCCTGTTTACGTAAGAGTGTGCAGGTGTGTAGTCACAGAGATATCTATAATTCAGTCATACAAAAGGCTGATAGCAGTTTAAAACTCTCCAAACTGGTTTATACGTAGTCAACGCATATTCTGAGTTTCATGCTAAATAACGCTTCAGTTCCTGCTCTTTCTGTTCTCATTGTGTACTTCAAATACTTGTATATGATAGCTTGAAAATCACAAGGGTACTGCTACATCAAATCATGGTTTTACCACTCTGTTTCTTTTCTCTCATGGTATAAATCACTAGGTAGTGCACTATCATCAACTCTAACAAGAGGAAGCCGTAAAATCTCTTTCCACAACAATATCAAAGCTTCCAGCAGCAGTTTTTTGAAATTTGTACTTTATGTGCTGTTTTTCCCAGTCTAGAGAAGAACTAACTTCAGTGGAAATATTTAAAGATTAAGCTGAAATATTTTAGCAACATAGCTTTATTTTAAAGTAGCATTGAAATAATTAAAAAATGAAAGTCAATTTTCTTTCCTTGCCTTTCTGAACATGCACACAATGGTTCATTGCAATGCTGGGAAGCTGGCATAAAGGTCTTTGTAGTTGAAAGAAATAACTACACCAACATATCCAAGGTCCATATGGTCTAAAAAATGGATGTATTACTTTTACATTTTTATTTTTTAAAAAATTGTAAAGAAGAGATTTGACCAATCCCAAGGACATGCTCTTCAGTACAATAAACTGCCACTAGATGGAGGTACCTCAACTGCAACAATAAAAAGAATAAGCTGAAGTACACCACTTTGAAACTCATGCTATAAAAAAACTATCTGTGTTGGAAGAATTTTGAGGGAAACATTTTATTTTGCCTAAGTTTGGCTATCAATTAGAAAACTCTAAATCACAGAAATAGCCACTTTTGTCCTTAATCCCATCTCATAAAACTTACTGTGTAAAATGGCTGTGCTGGAGTCTATGGGTTTACATGTGGCATATGCTGCATCTTTGGAATTCTTCCTGAACCACTGCAGAATGGAGAACACGACACAATTTTTCTCTAAATCCCATTTATATTTAGTCACCAGATGAAAAAAAAGATCTGCTTTCCCAAGTACATGGACACAGTCTCCAGTTTTAAGGGCTTTCACCTACAACCCAAGCTTTTATGTAGCTTTCGGGTACATTAGATTTTAGGAAGATGGTCACAGATTGACTTTCCTTGACCTTACCAGTTCTGAAGTAGAAATTGTAATAACAATACTTACCTAATAAACATGACCGGTGTCTTTCTTCATGGTGCTTCCATCCCACAAGCTTCATGTAATGTCTTGCAGGATTATTAGTTACCAATAATTTTGATCTCTGTCAATTTAAATTCGTGGGCTCATCCTTGTTCCATGTGGCATTCTCCCATAGGTGGTGATCCCTCAGTGCTTGACTGACAAAGATGTATAATACCATAAAGGAAAATTAAATATGAAAGTCAGCCTTCAGAACCATTTTCACTTGGGGAGGTGAATTTTTAGATATTATCAATTTTCACATAAATAGATTCTTAGGAGAACATTGTTGATGAAGTAGCATTTAAAAAGAGAATTTTTTATTTGAAAGGATTTTCCTAAGAAAAAATCTGTTCCTTAGCATTTCTATAGATTTCTATAGCTGTGTTCTAGGAATACCTCATTTTAAGATTAAAAATGGTGAATTTATTATCTAGATTAGGAAAAGCAAGAGGAGCATGATAAAAATAAATCTGTAGGATGAAGCCACTCTCCATCATTTATCAACAGAGGCTTTGCACTAATAACTCCTACTATTCAGTACAAGACAGATAAGTTTCACAAAGGCAATAACCAAAGAACCACAGTAGAAGTTATACTTAGTGTTTCTGTGATGAGATGAAAAACAGTAGCCTTAAGAAGCTGGTGAAGGGTCTGGAGAAGAAGTTCCCCCCAGAGGGAACTGGGTTTTTTTAGTCTGGAGAAGAGGAGGCTGAGGGGAGACCTTATCGCTCTCTACAATTACCTGAGAGGAGGTTGTGGTGAGGTTGGTGTCGGTCTCTTCTCCCAAGTAACAAGCGATAGGACGAGAGGAAATGGCCTCAAGTTGCATCAGGGGAGGTTTAGATTGGATATTAGGAAAAAATTCTTTACTGAAAGAGTGGTCAAGCATTGGAACAGGCTGCCCAGAGAGGTGGTGGAGTCACTATCTCTGGAGGTGTTCAAAAAACATGTAGACGTGGCACTTTGGGACATGGTGTAGTAGGCATGGTGGTGTTGGGTTGACGGTTGGACTAGATATCTTAGAGGTCTTTTCCAACCTAATGATTCTATGATTCTATGAAGAAAAGGGATTGAGGGCTGCCGTCAGTGGCCGTTGGAATAGAATGAAATCACTGTGTTTGCACCAGTATCCTCTGCTACTACACCTAGATGTTTTAAGTGGGAATGAAATGACAAGAAGGAATTGATGCAGTGGCCAATCAGCTATGCAACTACCCACTTCTCTACATGCCTTTGAAATTTTGGCTGTTTCACTGTGAGATTAATCACGCTAATAAATTTGATAGTGCATAAAGCAAACAAAAAGAGGAAAAGCTTTTCTTAAACTTACTGAAAGGTATTTTGATTAATGATATGGAGGAGATTTCTTAAAGGTAGGTTCCTTGTACAGCCTTCATAATGTTTTCATCTCCTCGGTTATGAATGCTGCTTTAGAACTTCAGGGAGTAATTACATCTAATACAGCTTTAGCTCCTTTCAGTGATACAAAGAGTTCAGAGATAAGCTAACTATATTCCAGTATTCCAGGTGTTTTCTTCTGTATAGCTGTGTAGGTTCAAACTTGGCTTATTTTTTTGAAACAAGGTTTTGAAACTGTTTACATTGCTTAGCTGGAAAGGCTTCCAGAAGACAGCTAGTTATACTGAATGTTGTCATTTCAGAGCAGGTTTGTATTTGCCTTTAAGTACTGTATACATTGTTTTCGTGACAGAAATTACTACATTTCCACTTGAAAGAATAGGCTGTTCCTGTCATGTTTTGTTCCACCAAAGCACGTTGTGAAACACTAATAGACCCACTTTTACTACATATTTGTCCTATGTTCTCATCAGCCATGCCTTCCTTTAGAGAGAGGAGGTTCTCTGGAACTGGGACTGTTACCAGTTTTACGTGCTTAAGTGCTTCAGACATCACAATTTCGGGTACATTATTTTTCATATGTGGTAATGTACTGCACAGAAAAATAAAGTTTAAATTATAGTCCTGAGCTGTTGGGTGACACTTGAATTCAAGAATGGAGCAGCTGAAATTTAGTTACATTAGCCCTCTCCTGCTGTAGAGCAGACCGCGTTCCTTCAGGCAACATCTCATGCAGGAGGGTTACCGATGTCGAACTATATACACAACCTTGAAGAGAGCTGTTGGTTTTGTGCATAGGTTCAGTGGGGCTTGATTTCTACATGGATCTGCATGCATTTTCATTGTACTTCGAAGAGCAGCCTTTTGAAATTTCATGTCTTTAAAGAGAAGGAGCAAAGCTGTGGGGGAGCCCAAGTCTTGCCAGTGCCTCAGATACCTGACACTTGCTGTGGACCTTCGAACAGCCTTTACAAAGATGTAATTTCTGTGAGGCAGTCACCAGACTGATGACATTCAGAGCACTTTTTTTTTAAGTACCACTGTGATACCACTGGCACTGGGCTGCAGGAACTCATAGCCTTTTTCTCTTGGTGAGGGCCATTTCCAGGCCTCAGTAGGTAAGGAGAAAGTAAAACAACTTCCTTCCATTGTATGCAATAGGAAAGGGCTGGGACGTCCCTTAAGCAGTAGTTCTCAGGTGGTGAACTCCTCTTCCCTTGCAGTGATGAGCTGCACTGAGACACCAGTGAAGTGGGGGATTTCAGTGTTTCAGATCCAATCCTTTAGTGCAGATGTGGGCACAGGAATCCTGAAACATTTCTGAGGCGTGGTCAATAGCATTGCCATTTTTCATAACTGATTTTGTTGCATATCCCCAGCTGTAGAAATTTGTGACATAAAGAGAGGCAGCTACATACAGAGTTATAATGACATTGAACCGCAGCAGGTTAGAAAGAAGCACAGAATTTCAGTGCATTTGCAAAAATGCTTTGAGTTTAACGATGGTGGCTGCTGATGGTTTTACTTTGACAGGCTTTGAATACATTCTAGTGCCTTTGAAGGTGAAAGACCGATGACCTTCCTTGAAAGTGAAAGTCTCCTCGGAAAGTTTAAAAAGCATGTATGCAATGTATGAGGAGTTCTCTCAAAAATAATCTGCATTTGGGTCATCTGAATATGACCCAATCCATTTTCCTTGGTGATCTAAGAGGTGATTTGAATGGACGTGTTGAGAAATCTAAGCTGTAATTATGTAAAACAAGATAGCTGTAATAATCCTCATCCTTGTAGATGAGGATTACCTCAGATGTAGATGAGGTTACCCTTTTGGGCAACCTGTCCTGAATTATGCACAGTAGATACATAGAACAAGGTCCAGAAATCCCACTCGCTGAGTGTGGAGTTGCAAGGACTGAGGAAGAAACAGAATTGCAAATTTATGGAAAGAAGTATGTCCTTACGAGCAGACTCTGCACTAATAGATCATGTTCCATCAAAGGATCTCAAGGCCTTTTGCGAATTTTAATGCTCTGGGCTCCCTGACACCTTGTCAATTAAACCGGTGTTTTTAACCTCATTTTAGTAGCAGGATATAGACGTTATTTTGTATAGTGTACTGGGTCTGGCTTCGTTAACCCATAACATATAGACACATGGAAAATCCACAGCTGCTGGAACAAGAATTTCTCTCTCTCTATTTTTGGTCTTACACTTCAGTATCTGATGAGACATCACAACTGGTGTATCATAAGAACATGTATGGAAGAAATAACTAGAAATCTAAGGAAGCTCCTTCATAAGCTTCTCTCTGTCAGAGGAAATGGAGCTCTTCTAAGTGTGAGCCTAGTTCCTTAGCACAGAAAATAACTGGCCAGAAACAAAACACCAGAAAAGAAGAGTCTTTAACCACTGGCACAGCTGGGCTGCTGCTGGCTGGAAGACGTGGGACGTGAACTCCAGCACGCAGCGCGGGTGCTGGCGCTGGCCCTGGAGGGGATGTTGTCAAGTACAAATAAAATGGCATGGAAAACCTCCCCGGCAACCAAGTTATGGGAGATCTTAAAAAATAGTGTAAAATCGATCTCAAGTCAGGGAGTTTCTACAAAAAGGGAACTGGAATAGTGGATGCGCATTGTGCCTATAAATTCTGGGCACATTTTCCATTATTTTGAAATGTTGTCTTTGATGGGTGTATGTTCTGGTGGGCAGACAGGATCGCAGATGGAAACCTGGGGTTATAAAATGGGGAGAGCGTTCATGTTACTGATTTGGAGCAAGATTTACTTTCCATTGTATTTTTGTCCCTCTGAGAGCCCTCTGCCTCCCCCCTTCCCTCGCCAAACACAGCCACCGACCCATACAAACACAGGCTCTCCAGGTGAGACCCCAGCCCAGGCTCGGCTGACCGTGCCTGCTGCAGAAAGAGGTGGGGCTGCCACAGCCACAGCCCCCTCCCGCCTTTCCCACTGCCCTGAGTTCACGCTGCTGCTGCTGCTGCTTTGCTAGCGGCAGACTCGTCCCTGTGCAGTGTAATCCCGGCATCCTCGGAGCATCCAGCAGCTGCCAGACATTTGCAGCCCGTTCAGGAATTTCTTTCTTTTTCTCCAAGTGACTGACTGCTGTTGTTTCAAGGCTACTGTTTTTCATCTCATCACAGAAACACTGTAAGTATAACTTCTACTGTGGCTCTTTGGTTTTTGCCTTTGTGAAACTTATCTGTCTTGTACTGAATAGTAGGAGTTATTAGTGCAAAGTCTCTGTGAGGCTTGTTGTGGTCCCTGCTCCTGTTTGAGCTGTTCAAATGGACCCTTTATTAGCATTTTATTTTTTAGCTGGATTAAAACATGAAATCAAAACAACTCAAAATGTTGGTGGCTTCCTGGCTGCCTTTTTCCTACTTTGTAGCTAATTTGCTAGTGTGTCCTTCCTCTAAATGCTGGTGCCTAGTGAAGCGGAAGTGAGAAGAGAAGCATTTCCATCCCTGCTGGTTTGCTGGAGCCAGTTTTCTAAGTTCGTGGTTTAACCCCAGCCGGCCACTAAGCCCCACGCAGCCTCTCACTCACTCCCCCACAGTGGGACGGGGGAGAGAATTAGAAGAGTAAAAGTCAGAAAACTCGTGGGTTGAGATAAAGACAGTTTAATAGGTAAAGCAAAAGCCACGCACACAAGCAAAGCAAAACGAGGAATTCATTCACTACTTCCCATCGGCAGGCAGGTGTTCAGCCATCTCCAGGAAAGCAGGGCTCCATCAAGTGTAACGGTTACTTGGAAAGACAAAACACCATCACTCCAAACATCCCCCCTTCCTTCTTCTTCCCCCAGCTTTATATGCTGAACATGACATAATATAGTATGGAATATCCCTTTGGTCAGTTGGGGTCAGCTGTCCCAGCTGTGTCCCCTCCCAGCTTCTTGTGCACCCCCAGCCTGCTCGCTGGTGGGGTGGGGTGAGAAGCAGAAAAGGCCTTGACTCTGTGTAAGCACTGCTCAGCGGTAACTAAAACATACCTGAATTATGAACACTGTTTTCAGCACAAATCCAAAACATAGCCCCCTACTAGCTACTATGAAGAAAATTCTACCCCAGCCAAAACCAGCACATCTCACAACCCAAGGAAGACAAACTTTAATGCATATTCATAAGCTCTCAGGATGCTGAGGCAGGTAATCCTGCTGCCTGCTGAAATGTAGCTAGCAAGTGAAGTTTCAGAAAGGATTTAGGTTAGGGGGTATGTGCCTGGCTCATTCCCTTGAGTCCTGAAGGTGAGGTAAAGGAATACATGAGTTTAGGGACCTCAGATGGCTGCAGCAGTGTAACAGCACATTCAAACTAAAAATCATCCCAGAACGCTGAGGCCACAGCAAAAGGGCCTATTTCAAGCTGTCCTGTTTCCTGACCCAGCTTGGTATGACTGTGAACTCCATGGTGTCACCTCAAGTCTTGTCTTTTTATAGACAGTTCATATATATATGTTGTATTACTTGTCGGTTATCCCCTCTTTAAGTGCATCACTAGGAGTTGCAGAGAGGATGTCAGTGTGTTAACACTATGAAGACATCTTAGACTAACTTTTCGTATTGCCAATGCCCAAAGATATTCTGAGTGGGAGAGCACACTTGCAATTCTGGCCAAGTTCCCAGTAAAATTTGCACAGTTGCCCAAAACATTGCCTTGTATGTGCACAAAACCTCACATCATTTTGTAATTGTATTTTACATTCTGAATTGGCAAGGGGATTGGAAACTGTGGCACGGCATCAACTATTTGGCATAGAATTGATTTAGGACACCAAAATAAGGGGCACTATCTGCGAGTCTTGACTGTCATCTTTTTCTTCAGACTTCTTCCTGTGTTCACTTGTCTTTTTTTTTTTTTGTTTTCCCCTTTATGTTTACTCTCCTCTTCTACTGCACTTTATCTTGATAGGAAGGACTGAGAAAAAAATTTATCAGGTGTTTTGGTAATGTTCTGCCTAAAGCGTATGGAATATGCATCATAGGAAAACTGCAGCTTTCCCAGAGGGAATCCATGTATAATAATGACTACATATTCTGTAGCATTTGAAGTTCTAAATGTGTTATTACTCTTTCCATCTCCAGTTCCCCAGATAGTTTCTGTGTTTTGCATATATGCTAGAAATAACTGTGCCAAAAGTTTGCTTAATTTTCTAACATAAGCCAGAAAGGAATATGCCTTTTTCTAGTCTTGCAACAGCTACTGAATGAGTTCATAACCTGCCTACGCTCATCCAATACAGTGTAATGGTCTGGTTTACTGCTCCTTCATTACTCCTTTCTGAGTTGGACTGTTCCATGAAAGACTGGCTATAACTCTGCTACTTGTTTGCAATCATTTAAAACAGAATACCATTAGGATTCTTTCAGCTTCTGCTATTAATCTGGTTTTACTGATGATCTAAGCACAGGAGTTTAAGGGAAGAAGTCTTGAGCTGAAGGATCAGTTCTGACATAGGCTACGATCACTTCAAACTTTCTGCTTCAGGTTTTCATGTTCTAAACAGGATTAACAATTTCTAGCTGCAAACCTAGCTCCAGTGTTAGGGTTCATTGACTGGTATTTATTCCATGGTTTGATAAGAAATATTGTTCTGTAAGAATTAAGCATTATGCAGAACCTCAAGGCTAAATCATCTCTTGAGTTATCTTTGAAAGTTATGTGAGAATGAACTACATAATGGCAGAATCACTGATTTTTATACACTTTCTTTCAGGTATCTTCTTGGAATATGGAATTTTTATGGAAAAGAAGGTGGTATCTTCAGCTGGGCTGTATATTGATACTGAATTTGGTTTATGCCAATCTAGACTATCAAAAAGAAACTCCTCCAAGCCTGGGTCAGATTGACCATCAGTGCTGGGAGGTGTCATCGCATGGGCTGGTGGAAATGAAGAAACTCAAGGTAGCAGATACGGTCATTGCTCTCTGGGACTTCATGATGTTCCTAAAGGAATCCCCTAAGCCCAAGCACAATGAACTCTTCAATGATTTAGCCCAGAACTTCTGGGATATGTATGTAGACTGTGTGCTCTCAAGATCCCATGGAATGGGCAGAAGACAATTAATGTCTCCCAAATACTCTTCCACATACTCACATAGAACTTTAGAAGGTAACTACAGGATATGGTGTTAGTCTGTTATGTACTAACATTAAACTGAGCCACTGTTCCATCCTCGTCCTTGATTGTCTAGACAACTCAATGTAGTTATTTCCAGTTTTCTGTCTCTACTTGTCAAAAGTATTTGCATCTTTCAATGTGTAAGTCAAAAGTAGTTAGGGTACTACATTTCTGTATTTAACAAAGTGCAAAAAATGTCAGGTATGCATGTGGGAGTGTGTGGAAATGGATGCTGCATTCTCTGTTTATCAGTGTGTGCATATAAATGGCATTACAATACTAAAAGTTTCCTGGTATTTGGACTTCAGTCTCAACTTTGGGGAATCATCCCTCTGTGAGAAGGGAAGCTCAAATCCCTGACCGCCTGAACACTGTTCTTCCCATTAAAACTCTTGACACATAATGTGATCTCGTGATCACTGTGAATCATCAAACAGTGACAAATTGTGGCCGTCATGGTGTGAACTGAGATCATACAAGTGATTGGCTTTATACCTTATTAACCAGTCCTAGATCTGTGTGCTTCCTTCCTCCTCAGCAAACAACTTTTTTTCTGAGGTACCCAGTCAGATGTTTTAGGTTTCCAGACTGAACTTGGAGATCATTTAATCCTAGCATTCCTAACAATATCGCTTGGAAAGTAACTACCTTTCTTTCATAATCTTGCAGGGTCCGCTTTCACCAACCCATTTTAGGCCAAAAGGGGAGAAAGTGAAGATACCTCAGCAAGGCAACATCAAAATGAAGGAGCACAAAAGCACAGCATGTACTGTAGATGCTTAGACAAATCCATTGGCATGGTTCAAGCTTTTTTTTTCTCTATATAAAGTACTTAATCACTGCTAAACTGATAAGTACGTGAGCTCCCACACTGTCGCTTTTGCTTTCCTGTCTTGCAATCTACTGAGGTTGCCTTTTTCTCACTGCATGTGTGAATGCTTTTGTGTTTTGAGTCAACACCTTTGTTCTCTCAGGTAAGCTTGTAAGTCTGAACCAGTGTCGTATTTTTGTAGAGGCTCATCTTTTCCAATAATTCTCTTTTTTAAGAGTTAATTTTGATGGAAACCCAATATATTTTTATACGTTAAGCAATGGAGAAAATGTCAGCAAACATATTTGATACAGTGTCTTGCATATACAATCAACTTTACTTTTAAGAACTGCAAAAAAGTGTAACATCAAGCTAAAGGGAAGGATTATGCTCGTTGTAATGTCCTGTGCAGTCTAAACTTTGTATTTTATCACTGCTTAGTCTAGGCTGTGGATTAAAGTATTTTTCTATGCAGCAAGGTCTGAATAGTAGTCATTTTCTTGTCTATTAGCATGTTATTTGCAAAACCACTACTACATTACATTAGGAACAGTACTTTACACAAGACTGCTCTTTATTTACACATTCATACAGGTAAATAAGGTGATACAGGCCATCCCTGTCATAGCAGGCAACATCACAGTTGAGAAGAGACCCATGCATCAAGTGCTTTGAAAGAGTGAGAGACTGGCTTCACTGCTGCTCCCACTATAAGAAATCATCCAGTATGGGTAAGCTAATTCAGGGAGATTAACTGTCTAGTTAATCCATTTCTCCTGAGCACAGAAAGCCTGAGAACAAATGGGAACACCCAGACATGCTGACTGTTCTCTGCTTTACTCCTTGGGCAATGCAGCTTGTTCAGTCCCTATTGTGTTCTAGCCTTTTATGAGATCCCAACTGGGTTTAATTATTGTAGGAAACAGTACTTACACAGTAACATCATATAAACCTTCATAACTAACAAGAAATCCATCCCACATAATGCCTAGCTCATATACAGTTTGTAAAATACTCAACAATTCTCATAGATTTGTAAATGTTTGTTTAGGTAAATACAATGTTGAAATGCATCTTGTAAAATATTTCTTCCACAGTATTCTGGAGAGGGTACAAAAGTAGTGAGAAATTTCTCTAACCCATGAGTATCACTGTAAGTTCCTGATACAAAAAAATATTTTAAATACACCTTTTCTTTTGAGCAAATAGAGGGAGTCATGACACACCCAAACCCAGCAGTTTCAGGAACTGATACACCATGATGAGCAGCTATTTGAGAGCCATCGTCTAATCTGTTAATAATATCCAGTTTATAAAGCTGTGTATTGTATTGCATTTGCAACAAATAAAGTGTTTTAATTGTCATAAGCCAGATAAATAAATTCCCTTTGTTCACACCTACAAACAACTTTATTCATCACCTACACAAGTGTAAAACTATAATAACATTTTAAAGGTAATGTTTCCTATATTAGTGATCTTTTCTTTGAATGCCAGAGCAAGGTATCCTATGCAGTTTTAAAAGCTCCATCTTTCCTCAGACGTAAGTCTTGAATTCGTTTCCTGTAGGAGACAAAGGTGCTTAGCATCTGCCATAATTGGCTCCAGAATGCTTGAACAATCTATTGCTACAGTCACCCTGCAGTGTCTGCCAAAGGGGCAGGTAACTGCGAACAACAGGAACACAGCACCATAAACAGCAGCAGCAAAACAAATTCCAGGTGGACATGCCTGTTTTGTCTATGACAGAGCCACGGAAAGCCAGCTGGCTACTCCTGGGGTCTCTGCAAGAGGCATTAGCAGTGAATGGGCTGGATCTCTTCCTCCACCACTACTCAGCACTCCCTTTCTTTGCATCCCTGGGTTACAGCAGGAACAGCAAGCCCAGTTTTCTTGGGTTCCCCCCCCGACAGCCAGACCATGGTCCATGGCTGGCAAAATCAAATGCTGTCTATGCTGCTGTGAAGCCTTGTGTTAGTATTCATTTATGAAGTATAAATGTAAGCATTTTGGGAAATTCTGTCCCCTTCCTTCTCCAGTCTTTGCTACAATTAACAAGAGCATCTACAGCTGCTTGCCTGCAACATCAGAGTGTCTGTAGCAGAAGCACAGTGCAGTTGGGGGAGGAATGCTGTGGGGCTCACTTTGTGCCTGATGTAGAGTTTTTACATAAGCATAAATATAAACTCATTTCCAGTTAAAAGATCTTTTATATCCATCCCTTGGCTACACTGTACTGCCGTAGCTTTTGTTCACAAAGTGGAAGGACTTACATGAATCCTGTACCTTTTTTTTTAAAAAAAATGGGCCAGTGCCTTGCTGCCAGTAGTAATGAGTCACCCACACGTTCACATATATACAAGCATATAAAAAACTCTAAATGTCACAGTCTTTGTTCTCCTAGTCAAATATTTATTGTTTGGTTTTAATTGTGAAAAGACAATGGAGTGTACTTTTTGTGGCACCAGTGTGTAGATAGATTTTCACACTCTCTAAAGCAGTAATAAAGCAGCATAGCTGCTGCAGAGTTGTCATAGAAATATAAACATAAATAAATGAGCAAGACTTTACTTGACACAGAGAACTTTAGTTAGATAATCTCTATATACCCTAGCTTACCTTTCTTGCAGGCAGGCAAGAAATACGCATACAGGCTTGTTTAATAAAACATACTTAAACTTTATGCAGATAATTTTGGAAAAAAAAAGTCTTAATGAAACCAGACTATACTTAAAAATTATCAGTTAGAAAAGGGATGGCATAAAAATTAAATTAAATTAGCATAGCTTGATTTAATTTCTCTAGCTTTAAATACTAGATGACTGTCTTA
>VYZW01047686.1:1326-77748 GCA_013401315.1 Balaeniceps rex
GAAAGTTTAATAGAACATGCTAATCATTTTGCCTCTAGCAATTCAGTCTGCATTTACCGATTATTGTGCAGTGGTACATGAAGCTAATGGTCTGAATCATCCAGACAGTTATTTTTCCACAGCTTTCGAAAGAATTCTTCTAATTTCTGTATCTGCATTGGGTGTACCAGCCATTTTGGCTATAAAAATAGCTTTTCTACCCAGCACCTAACAGTGAAGTGAAGTCAGCTAACTGCAATACATCTACAGCATTTGTAGGAAGGTGTTACTATCTATTCTGCCTGCACTTCACATCAGCAGAAGAAAGATCAGTTCCAGTGCCAAGAACTACCTGACCCACTAGCACAAGTTTATATCCATTGCTGAGGAACCGGTTTGATAAAAGCACATCTTATGACTCCGAGGCAGTTAGGCTTTAGCAATGATGTAATTTGGAAGGATTTGAGGAGAGAGAGGACTAGACTGTCATGTATTTACATTATGTAAACTCTGGTAGTCCTCATGGAAAGCCCCAGGGCATTAGTGAATGTTGCTTTAGAAAACTCATGAAGGAATAACAGAGAGCTGAAAAGCAAGCAGGTATGAAACTTAACGAGACATAGGGGCACGTCAGGTTTCCTGGAGAACTAACGCCCCAAATAAAACAAACAGCTGAAAGAAATCTGGAAGGAGGCCAGCTCACCCCCAACCTGACCTCTTCCCCTCCACCCTTCTCTTTGGCCATGGCCTACACCATTAGACAACCCACTCTCAGCCATAATGAGGGCTTGAGAAGAGTCCCTCACAATATCCCAGGAGTAGGCTGCAGGACAGCTTGATCCATCTCCATCAGCACAGGCCTTGCCTCACAAGGCAGCTGGATTTTCAGGACTCTGGGAATGGAAAACCACAACAAATTGCGGCACCTTCTTTACCCACTACAACCACCAGATAAATGTTGCCCCTGCAAAAAAAGCAACCTAACCACAGTGTCGTACTTCATGTAATCTGTCAGTTACAGGAGTGCTTTAGGTGCTATTACCATGCTGTTAAGGGTAATTGTTAAGTGTTCAAAGGGATAGGGTTAAAAATTAAGAGACAATATGAATAAAACTCAGCTATTTATTAAGATACATTCTTCTAAAATTTCAAATTAAACCCAGAATATCCACATTACCACATCAAGCCATCTTAAATTACATCTTCTATTTCAGTAAGAGTTCATAATTCTGTATTTTTATATTAGAAAAGTATTTTTAATATATACAGCTTAAAAAAACCCACAAAACAGTCAGTCTTAATCATTTAGGTATACAGAGGCATCTAGTGAAGCAAACTGCACCAGTCAAACATCTAAACATAAATCAGAAAATTAAAGTTTCCAACAGATTTTTCCCATTCCATTTTATTTGATTTTTTTTTTTATTTAAAAATACAATTAACATGTGACCAACAGGCTTCAGAAGGCAGAATGTTTTAATTAGGACACCACTCCTGCAAGACCAGAAATAACAAGAGCTAAGAAAGAAGAGAAACAAAACTATAAAAAGACTCTGGCTTCCCATTTAGTCTAACACAAAACTTTCTAAAACCCTCACAAACAATTTAAAGTCTACCATATGTGGAGGAGATTGGAAGCTTTCTTCTCCCTCCCAACTTGTGCACAGTCCATTCATGCAAATGCACCAGCATACATTGGAACAGCAAGATCTAAGACTGATCATATTTAGCACAGATGTGTAATATTACTACAGAAGCAATGAAAAAAGTATTTATGACCAGTGTTGTAAAGGGGGAAATTTGGATCCCATGGGAAATACCAGTATAGAAACTCAACGTTCCTTTGGTTCTCAATGAATTAAAATGGCTTTTGGTCAGTTTTCCACTGTTGCTATTTTTCTTTTGTTTGGAACTCCACTCTTCTCTTTTTTCCTTGGCCAAACAGCTCTGTTCATAGATGTACAAAGCAGACCTGCCTGGACAGGCATAGCAGAGTCTTGAGTTATGTGATAAAGAAAATATGGTCCTCAAACACATTCAGGAAACAAAAATTATTACTGCTTCTTGTCTAAAGAGCTCTATCAGTAAACAACTGCATCGCTAGGTTTGTCATTTAAATTCAGCTGGTTACCATTAACCTTTTTTTTAAAGCGAAGTGAAAGATTTGAAAAGAATTTACATCAACAAATGATTAAAGTCTGTGACAATTAATGAGTGATAAAGCTCACTGAAGCTAAAAGCACAAAGCGTACTTTGCTTACTGCAGCACGACAAATGAAATGGCAGATGCAAGCACACTATCCAATGCAGAATTAATCCCAGAACGGATTCTCAGATAAGTGAAGAAACAAGAACTACAGTGTCATAAGAGGGGATGTGCCTATACCTACAACATCAGTAAAAAAAGAACACAAAACAGTGCTTTAAAAGCACTTCCTTTACCTTTCAAGTTCTTACTGCATCAGCTTCTCCGCCCAGCCAGTGCATTCTTGAGGACCTGGGGGGAGGTTTTTGTTTTCTGTTTAGGTTTTTTTTCCTCCCCACCGTTAGAAGCATCTGGCTTCATACAAAGTCCTGGATAGTCCAGCTAATTCAAGTATATTTTCTGTTGATTAGTTGCTGTGCATGCCCCTCTAGATTCTTAACAAGACTAGTCACATTTTTTGCATTAGTTTTCTTAAGTTATTTTTCCCCCTTAGAGACAAATCCGATATTCTATATAGTGGCCGTGCTTAAATTTCAAGAGAGACCACTTACTCCTGCCACCCAGTTTTGAAGAACAATATGGCTTTATTGTTACAAGTATGTAGCACATAAGAAGGCCTCAACATGCTAAAATGGTGCTACTTCTGATTAGATAATAGAGTATTAACTGTCAATCTTCAAAGAGTTAATAAGAGCTGTTAGGCATTGTTAGAAAGACTGATTTATAATATGCTCAATATATATATACACATATTGTACATGACCACAAATATTTATGTTAAGCAAGAGAAGCATGGGGAATTATCTGCCTTTTGTTACAACTACATAATATTCTGCCCCACGTACAACTCTGTCAGACTTTGAAGGTGAAGGAAAGCTAAGCTTTCAGGTAAGAGACAAGGCAGACTCCTTCTATGAGCCTATTGCAGAAATAGGTCTAATTTGGCACTACTGCTTCTTATCCTTCTCATGTAAAGAGAAGATAAACCATACCCAGCCTTTTCTAGCCCTTCTGAGAATTAACTCCAAAAAGCAGAGTTGAAATTCTAATGGTAGAGAAAAAAGCTCCACGTCTTTGCTGATGGTTTGTGCACCTATGTACTCTGCTATTCAGCCAGCTGCTGGGCTCAGGAGCTCATCTTTTCAGCAACAGCTGGAATTTGAAATGATCTGACATAGGTCCACTCTGGGAGGACCAAGCCCCCATGCAGAACCGCAGCAAGGAGCTTCTCTTACTGTTACCTTAACCATGTTCTGTGTAGAAACAGATTTTCATTTTCTTATATACAGGCTATCTCAGCAGAGGCTAGAAAATCTGAGGCAGAAGACTTTAATTATTATAGGTATAATTTGATGCCTCTGCTTTTAACTGAAGTGTCAGGATTGTGCAGGGCTCAGTTAATGAACGAAGCCAAAAAAAAGTTTGGAGATACTCTTCAAACAATCATCTAAGTCTAATTCTTAGACTTTCCTATCTTCCATTCATAGACTCACATTAAAAGACCTAAAATTTGTTAAACCTCAACAACTTCCTTATACAAATTCTTTCCCATTATTCATAAGGGACTCCTAAAAAACACTTAAGAGCTGCTTTTTTTGCGTCATTCCAAATTAGACTGGAAGACTGCAAAAAGCTACACTTGTCCTTGGTCTTGTTGCAGTTTAGTCCATATAAAGCAGTCTGACCAACCTGTTTAGAGTGAAATTCATATTTACCTCCACTTTGTGAAGATTGCAGTTTGTTTGTTTAACAAGAGGAAGGTGACATAGCTAATAGCCAACATTACTGAAACTGTAATGGGTACGTGCACATTGCAGAACGCACAGTAGCCAATCAAGCAGCTCATGTTGTTCTAGCACATTAATAAATATTCATTAAGATGCGTCACTCATGTTCCCTTTTAGTAATTCCTTAAAAAGCTACTGCTATCAGAGGTGCAGCTTATTTTCTGCCTTCCCGCTACTGTAAACAATGGAGTTCTGTATAAGGTTTCCTCAGAGACTTCCAAATTCTGGAAGCTTGCCAGCTCTTACTCATAAATGAATTAGTACTGAGATATAAGTGTAAAAGAAGGGAAAAAACCTTTTTAAGTTCAAACATGAATGAAAATAAGCTAAATAAGAGTCTGAGTGGTGGTGTGTCTAAATAGCGTACCAATGGAATTTTACACAAATACAAACTGGAATTTAAATGGCCTTTAAATTAGCCTTCAGATTTTGCTATCGGCTGATTATATGCTGTGTACAGAAGTTCAGCAACTTTTACAAGTTTGTTTACTGTTCAAAACTTCTATACAAGTGTATGATGCCTATGTATTTTGGAATATTAACTACCCACTGAGCCCTTAATTCAATATCAATAGATATTAGAGCTTTATAATTTGCTGCCTTGATGAGATGGAGTGAAGGTCCAGTTCTACAGACCACAGAGCCAGCAGGTCTCTACATTTACAGCTTAGGTTCAGTAGGAAACTAGCAAACAAAACAAAACAAAAAAGTGGAAGGAAAATCCAATTAATCCTTCAAAAGGTCAGTTCTCTTACTCCAGTTAGAAGAGACAACACATACAAAGGTACACAGTCTCCTTAGCGTTAACAAAGCATACTCTATAAGGACAGATGCAACCCTGAGGCTTGGTGAGGAGCCAGGAAGCACATTTCTTTACCGATAGCAGTCTTAGAGGGTTTTTCAGAAGTGATCCTTTCCTTTCCAAAGATTACATGTCTTCTGTAAAGCACACAAGCTTAGAACTAGCCAATTGCAAAACTATACCTTCCACCACCACAGTTTTCTGGTTATGATTTAAAGAGAGCCATTTAAACGTCTCTTTAAAGGGTACATAAAGCACAGGGTTTTGTTTTGGCAACAGTTGTTGCCACCAAACAATTCTCATCCAAGAAATTCCCACTCCATAGCTTTTTGCATAATCAGTCACTCTCGCATTGTTCACAGGAAGCAGAGACAGAATACAAAACCAGCCAATATCAGCTTTGTAAAATTAAAAGCACTCATTATGAATCTCTCCACCCATTGCTGGGATTTGCGTCAGTAAATATGGTGGAGTTTATTTTAATGTTTAAAATGTGTTTTTTTTTTTTCTTCTAATGTACTTTGCATCCACAATCGTGTAAATCTCTTCATCTTCCATTTCTACCATCCTCACCCACCTCTATGTGTGCACAAACACTGCAGTTTTATGGGAAGAAGATTAAATTTTGCTGCACTATCAAGGCTCCCTTTCCTCATGGAGATGTCTGAAGAGAGCAATTTTTCCACACAGAGCTGTCCAAGGGTGACTGATAGCATCTCCTGAGAGATGTTCTGATACCACAGGTTTGGGAAATGACACATCTGACCAAAAATTTACCAGGAACAAACAGCAGCAAAAAGTGTGCTGCCTCTGGCATCAAGTGGAATAAGTTTTAATGAGTAAGAGGAGCAGATCTGCTGAGTAAGAATATGTCAGCATTAGTTTGTAACTTCTCAGAATAAACTGTTTTATACAGTGTTCCAGGAATATTACCAAATGACTATAGTGTATTGAGTGACTCAGTGTGCTGGTGACATGGAATAATAACTTAAAAGAAAAAAAAAGAAAGCCAGAGAGTTCCATGTGCCAATGCTGCTGAAACACTCAGCCACTCAACACTTGGCAAATTAACAAAGCACTAAATGGCAATATATCCTCACAATAAATTAAAATTGCATAGTGCTGGCTCAGCAATCTAAGAAAGAAAATGTGACTATTACAAAGCAGATATTTCAGTTAATTTGTTATAATACACGAGCTCCAAAACTATAGTGTATCAGGAAATAATCCAAGACCCAGACCTAGCCTAACACAGATCCAGTAGTATTAGCAACAGGCAAATAAGCTAGCTTTTACAAATCAGAGTTTGTCTGTAGTCTCTGAAATCAGCATTTTCGAAATCATATAAAATACACATTGTTCAGGACACTGGCAGTGGCTGAGGGTCTTACTGTGCTTAGTTTTAGCTGCATGATTTCCAGGCCTTGCCCACAGGCTGATGGAAACATCACTGATTTCATCCATGCTTGCTGACAGAGGTGAGCTCTGTGGTCACGATGTCAGTGTCAGAAAGATTTCTCCTGTAGAGCAGAAACTTTCCAGGTGATCTCACAAGGCACAATTACAAATAGCCAAAAGTTTCATTAAGAAAGTGTTAGTGAAGATTTAACCAGTGCAGGCTGAGTGCAGGCTAGGAGTCATACCCATCAGTTTTGGGTGCCCAATTGCATTTTCAGGAGCCATGCCACAGGAGACAACTAGCTACCAGCCCTTGCCATGCATCATTCAAAGCCAGAAGTAGGTGTCCTAAATCCCTACAAATAGACAGCTTTAGGTTATGCCACAGCAAGTTTCCACATCCTGCCAAAACCTGGTTGAAAAGACAACTTGATCAGCACCCTCAGCTGCTCTATGGAAGAAAATGCTCCTGTTAAATTTGGTTACACAAAGCTGAGCAGAAGAGAGCTATACAGCTGCTTTAGACAGACCTCTGAAAACAAATGGAGGACACTGGGGTTTTGAGCCAGGTCTCCATACCCTACCTGAGTGTCCAGGCAATATGTTTTAAAGGTGTTTTTCACTCAACTTTGGAAAAGAATTTCACCACAGAGCCCAGAAATCTCTGCCAGCAGCAACTCAGATATCACTGATTTTTATCAAAACAGAAAAAAATAGTGGAATTATAATTTTCTTCTTCCATAGAAAGCTACTGACAAGTTCCCAGACAACTGGAGGCTTGTCAATGCGATGCCCATCTACAAGAAGGGCCGGAAGGAGGATCCGGGGAACTACAGGCCTGTCAGCCTGACCTCGGTACCGGGGAAGATTACGGAACGGTTCATCTTGAGTGAGCTCAACAGGCATGTGCAAGTCAACCAGGGGATCAGGCCCAGCCAGCATGGGTTCATGAAAGGCAGGTCCTGTTTGACCAACCTGATCTCCTTCTATGACCAGGTGACCTGCCTAGTGGATGACGGGAAGGCTGTGGACACCTGGACTTTAGTAAAGCCTTCGACACTGTCTCCCACAGCATTCTCCTGGAGAAGCTGGCGGCTCATGGCTTAGACAGGTGTACTCTTCGATGGGTAAAAAACTGGCTGGATGGCCAAGCCCATACAGTTGTGGTGAACGGAGTTAACTCCAGTTGGTGGCCAGTCACAAGCAGTGTTCCCCAGGGCTCAGTTTTGGGGCCAGCCTTGTTTAATATCTTTATCAATGATCTGGATGAGGGGATTGAGCATACCCTCAGTAAGTTTGCAGATGACACCAAATTGGGTGGGAGTGTTGATCTGCTCGAGGGTAGGAAGGCTTTACAGAGGGACCTGGACAGGCTGGATCAATGGGTCGAGGTCAATTGTATGAGGTTTAACAAGGCCAAATGCCAGGTCCTGCACTTCAGTCACAACAACCCCATGCAACGCTACAGGCTTGGGGATGAGTGGCTGGAAAGCTGTCCGGCCAAAAAGGACCTGGGGGTGCTGGTTGACAGCCGGCTGAACATGAGCCAGCAGTGTGCCCAGGCGGCCAGGAAGGCCAATGGCATCCTGGCTTGTATCAGGAATAGTGTGACCAGCAGGACCAGGGAAGTCATCCTTCCCCTGTACTCGGCACTGGTGAGGCCGCACCTCGAGTACTGTGTTCAGTTTTGGGCCCCTCACTACAAGAAGGACATTGAGTTGTTGGAGCGTGTCCAGAGAAGGGCAACGAAGCTGGTGAAGGGTCTGAAGCACGAGTCTTATGAGGAGCAGCTGAGGGAACTGGGGTTGTTTAGTCTGGAGAAGAGAAGGCTGAGGGGAGACCTTATCGCTCTCTACAACTACCTGAAAGGAGGTTGTAGTGAGGTGGGTGTTGGTCTCTTCTCCCAAGTGACAAGCGATAGGACAAGAGGAAATGTCCTCCAGTTGCATCAGGGGAGGTTTAGATTGGATATTAGGAAAAATTTCTTTACTGAAAGAGTGGTCAGGCATTGGAACAGGCTGCCCAGAGAGGTGGTGGAGTCCCCATCCCTGGAGGTATTCAAAAAACGTGTAGACGTGGCACTTTGGGACATGGTATAGTAGGCATGGTGGTGCTGTGTTGACAGTTGGAACTAGATGATCTTAGAGGTCTTTTTCCAGCCTTAATGATTCTATGGTAAGTAGAAACCATTAATACACAAAGTGCTTGTAGCCAGGGCAACCAAAGTTTTCAGATGAGCAAAACCTTTCATTTCTGAAAAGAATGCAAGTATGCAACTAAGACATCCATATGAATTTTGCCTTTAGTTTGTGGATATGTTTATGCAAGAGAATTGGAATAAGACAGGAAACCAAACTTACTATGTTTGTTTTTATAAGCTTATTAGCAGGGTTAGAGACCAAGAAGGGTAGGAAAGACAAGAAAGCTGAAGTTCATCAGCTAGATCTCTAACTGCCACATATCTCCAAGTGATATTTGCTGTAAGTAAAATGTTCCATTACTTATCATATGGATCTGCTGAATGGCTGTATGTTAAGCTTCAACTCCCTTATGTTATTGTGTTTCCATGAAAATAAAGGGAAAGTGATGCCATAAGTGGGGAAAAAAAAGAGCACCATTACTACACAGATTTATCATGCTCCTTTAGAAAGTGAGCCAACTGCACAGGTCAGATTAGAGGTGCAATTGAAAAAAATTCCATCCTCGTGCTTAAGTGCGCAAGTTTAAAGAAACAGACAGGCACGCTGAAGTACAAGAATCCTCTGCCAGAGCTTAGATGAGATGTAAAGATTGCCCTAGTTATTTCCACATCATGCGCAGCACACCACTGTGCTGTTCTTTCTCTTCCATCAGATATGGGCCAAAACCCTACTCAGAAGCAACTGACAGCAATGAATTTACACCAGGAACAAACTTAGCATTTCCAGGCAATCCTACATGGACTGCAATACTTGGAACAGAAAAATCCAACAACAAAAGTGAAATGGGCAACATGTACTTGCTGCTATAATTGGAATCAGAGAGATTAAAATGACTACCTACTGTGCAAACAAAGGATCAAAGCAAACAGTATTGCTTCTGGTACCCAGGAGCCAGAGGTGATTTTTTTTTTTTCCTTTTTTTTCCTTTTTGTTTGTTTAAATAAAGTGTTCTGTTTAGTCATTCTTCCATCTTTCAATAGAACCATGAATGTCCCCAGTCAATGAGGCATACTTCCTCCTGGTATACTTGGAAAGGGCACAACACATTTAGAGAACTACCTCTATCACAAACATTTATTCAGTGGTGTCTTCAGAAGACCATCCATGTGATCTCTCAGATTTTCTGTTGGGCATTTTTTTTTGCCTCCCCTGAAGCCTGGACTACAGGATAAAGAGGCACTTGCTACCTGGTGAGATATGAAAGCCTTGCTCAAACAGATAACCTTTTACCAAAGAAAGGAACCAGAGGTGACAGAAGGCAAACAAAAGGGAAGCTTCTGCAATAAAAATGTAAAGCAATACAAGAGTAATCACATAAAATTACACCCCACTCTCCACCAACATTGCTGCCTCAGAAAAAACTCTGCTGTGGAAACTTTTATCTACTTTCTCAAGTGCAACAGGCCCCACCAGCACAGCTGCCTCCACTCAGCTCACGGAACTGAGCAGCAAAAGGCCACCCTGCTGACCAACAGCCCACCTTACCTTCCCCTGCCTAGGAATACCCTCAGGAGGAATAAGTGGTGGGAAAGGTAGGTCCCTTCCTACTATGCCCAAGCTACGATGTGCGTCCTATTAGCACACCAAACCCATAGTAAAACTGAAATAAGGCAAGGGGTGTTTTGGAATCAATTTTATTTTGGTTATATTTTAAACTGCATAATTTCTTTCTAGCTTCTGGAAAGAAAGTCTGAAAAAAATATTTTTGAAGATATTTTAGAAGAGGAAGATTTGTTTGAAAAGGTGAACAATCCCATCTCTCAAAAAGAGAGAAATTCAGAAGGACATAATTTAGAGATGGATAGGTTTTAGCCACCTTGACCCAGGACATGGTACTAATGGTCACGATTGATCTAAATCCTTCCAGACTCCTTGTAGATTAAGTATATTTTGTTTTTATGTTGTACACAAAGAAATTAAAGGCAATTCAGGAGACATGCTTTGCACAAATTCACACATACGAGACAGGATGGGAATGTCAACCCTGATCTCCAACATAACATTAAAGCCAACAATTAGCTCCACATTAGCCTGGTCCTGACCAGCAAAGCTGTATTGACTTCAGACCACATAGAGATCTGGCCAGATTTAAAACACATGAAAAACCCCACACACCATACGCACAAACACATAACTTTCTGCAGCTTACCAACGTTGCTTTTCTGTCTTTCTACACAAGAAGTACAAAATACTTTAGAACAGACTGTTCAAATTTGCTTGCAGATTTACAACTGGAACATTAATTCTCTGTGACACTTACTTTTTTGCACTGTTTTTTTTTTTTTTCCAGATATTATCTCCTGTGACATAGTAGCAATATATAAAAAATTGTAATTATGCAAAACCTTAACGAATAAAGCAAGTGCCAAATTACTTCAAGGAAGATTAGCAAGAAGGGGTAACTCATTAAGGCCGGGTAGGTTTGTGTGACATAAAATGAATACATGGTGTTCTTTTGTATACATTTGCAATATCAAAAACTTTTATTCTACCCCCACTTTCTATAACTGTTTTCAAGAGAACATTTCACATGGAAGGAAACATGCTCTGACATTCATTTTCGTCAAGAAACATACAGTGACAATCTCAGCATTTTCACTACTAAAAGCCCTCATACTTCTAAATGTTATATCCCAGGGACTTTTTTTAACCCTTTAATTTGTAAGAGGATTTTAAAACTCACTCACAGCCTAATTTTATGCAAGAAAACCTGTGACACAACCTGCTCTCTCTTTTTCTCCCTCTCCTTCTTTATGGCTACAAAAAGGAAACATTAAACAAGAAGGAGGAAAGAAAGAAACTCTACTGGTTTGTAAAGAACCCATAACATCACTTGTACAAATTTGCAGGTAGTACGATTTTCGTATAAACATGATTTATGGCTTATTTCAGTGGAAAAAACAACTTACTTCTTGTGATGCCCTAATTTGAAGATAATCAAGTCCAGAAAGCAGAGCTGCAAACATAAGGAACAGGTATATTAATGGCATTCTTCACAAAGGCAGATGCTTGCATAGCTATGTTATGCAAAGTAGTTACAGAAATAACATATCACAACAAAATAACGTTCCCATTTCCTTTTGATGCATCTAGTGTTGTCATAGCAAAACCATCCCTGATTCATTCTAAAGCATATGATGTATTTTACATGTTGGACATCATTTCATATAGACCATGACGTGATCAAAACACTACAGCTCTTAAATGAGACACTTTCAGGCTCTGCATTGGATTTTAAAAGGAAATTAAACAACAAAAAAAAAGTGAAGCACCAGCTTGTTGCCTTTTTATTTTATTATTATTTTTACAGGGTCATGTACCTGTCCAAGGAAACAGCTGCAGTGACATAAGGTATTTCATAGATAAGCAGCCAGTGCAGCTCACTAAGTGCCAAAGATCAAATGAAGAGCTTATGGGAGCTACCAGATCAGGCCTAGGCTCAGATCTAGTAGCTCTGCTCTCTGTTGAATATCCCTGGATGCAGGGCACACAGACAGCAGAAGGCAACAAATGTAGAACTTGGCTAAAAACTCTTTTTCCAGAAAAAGCACAAAGATGAGTTTAAAACAGAGAAGAAGAACAGGAGAGTACATACACACATCTCTGTGTAGTGCTGGGAAATACTGCTAGTCAGACTCTAAGCATCAGATCCATGAGCCCTCCTGAGCTTACTAGCTTTAATAAGTTACGGAGCAGTAAATACATTCTGTCCTCCTGGCAGCAGTTCAAATCTATATCCCTGCTCCCCAAGCTTATTTCTTGGCAGTTATGGGAAGTATTACAATCAAATCTTTATCAAGAGATAATAGAAAATAAAAAGAGGAAACAGAATTGATAAGAAGCACAATGGCTTTTGCATACTCCAGTCGGACATACCTGTATTGAACCTACAGGTTGTCCTTAGAGTACTTTGCAAGCAGAATCAAGCTTGACTGGCTCATTAGCAAATCAGACACAAGGTCCTGCCTATGCTACAAGATGTTCACAAGTTGTACAGCAAAAACCCTGAAGTAAGACTCCCAGCCTTGTAGGCAGGTCTAGTACACCACTGAGCTCAAGGCAACTACGGTAACGTTCCTTCCCAACAGCTCAGCATATGGGCAGACCAAGGTGATTTCTGCCTGCAAACAACAGTACAAACTTCTGAGAAACACTGCTTATAGGCACTATAATACCTAGAACATCATCACAGTGTTCATTCAGACTTTGCTGCTCTGAACAATGTCACTTTAACAGGCTGAACAGAGCTCTCAATCTTTGTTTTAAAATACAGCTACTGTCAGTAGTAAGGGAGGCAACATTTACCCATGATGTAGGAAACCAGGTTCTGATCTTACCTCTCCCTTAAGGGGTTCAAGCCCACATTGCAGGGAACTTCTGATAAAATACAAGTGATTATTCAATTGATTAAACATATTTACTTAAAACCGTGGTGCTAGAATCCCACTGAACTCACCTGCAGGTTGTATATCCAACCATCTGTATTGGAGGAGCTTGCTATAGGAATGTTCTAACCTCAGCTGCTCAGATGATTTGGTACAAGTATCCCATTAGTGAATTAGAAGAGTAATTCAGCATAGCTTTCACTTTTTAAATTACTCAGCTATATATTTTAAGTACCTTAAACAAAATAAACTCATCACATTAAAATTTACAAAACACCTCCATTCATTCATTCATTCATTCATTCATCCATTCATTCATTCCTTCCTTCCTTCCTTCCTTCTCAAATATATACCCACCCTTCACTCAAAATCTCCTGAAACTTTAGCATGTCTATATAATAGCAGTTAATTTCTCAATTAGCAGTCACCACATCACCTGTTTACTATTTAGGACAACTCCAAACCCATAGGGATTCAAGATTGTAATCAGCAGCAGCTGCTAAATGAGCTGTTAAACCCTATCTGCAGTGGGCCAGGAACCGCTAAACTTGTCCAAGTTAGGCTACCCTCACTCAAATTACCCTTATGGCTAATTTTAGATGTGAATATCTCCCTCCAAAAGTATGGCATAGTTTTCCTGGTATTTCTTCTCTATAGTATTCTCTAAAACATATTTTTGTCCAGCCTGAAGCACTGCATTTTATTTGCAAGTACATATCCTTGGCATGCAAAGAAAACATGGTGTTAAACTTGAATTTGTAAAATGCCTTGACATAACACCATGATCAGAGAACCAAAGAAACCTGAAACAGCCATTCCATTAGGGATCATTAACAAAAAAAGAACTTTCTGCTTGTAGTCTATATCCTCAGGAGGACAGCTATCTGCTATTCTTTTTAAGCAACTGAGCAATTGTCACCTCTAGGTCACTATTGCACTGATTCGTAATCACTGTCAGCAACAGCAGAAAAGCATTACAGAGTCTGCCAATTAATTCAGCACAAATTTCCAATAAAGATGGACCAGTGGAGACCCCTGGCCAAATTCCTTCTGCGTTCAGAAGAAATACAGAGGGGGAGATTAAAATGCAATGATCTGAGCCTGTCCTTGTTTTCTTAATAGAATGTGCATCACAGAACAGCTATCACAGTTACTCTCTGGAGAAGCTGTCAAGTAGCAATGGCTTATACGCTGCACTTCAGGAAATCTGTGCCAAGCTTCTCCAAAAACCAGGTGCCAAAAGTTAGATTCTTGTCTGTGTTTATGCACGTAGTTGTATGACCTGCATTTGATTATCTCCCATGAACTTTGGTTTAGAAGCCTGAATCACAACTGCACAAGGTTTTAATTAGATATTCGGTCACTCTGCCCTTTCTTAAATTCCAGCCATTTATTTGCATGCTTATACACAAAACTGGAAGCCTAGCTCTGGGAGGTAAAGTGAAAAATATAAACCTCCCCAAGCCAGTAACAGATAACTAACCTCACAAGGTAGCATAAGAAATCATTTCACTAGGAGAAGCCCACTGCTGAAAGACTGGAGTTTAGCAGTTAACTAACCATCGTGCACAATGCTATGTTAGTACTGACCGGTAATTAAGTTATTTTAAAGAGCTACTGTGATTTTCTCATTAAACATGACTGCTACAATACGTCTTGCCAAAGAGTAGTATAGTTTTGTTCAAAAATGGTATTAACTAAAAAAGTATTAACTTTCAGTAATAGCGGCACATCCTCAATCTCTGTTTAAGAAAGAGGATGGAACAAAAAGCATAATCTGATGCCTATGCAAATATTTTCTTTCCAAATCCTATTAGTTCTTGAAAAACACCTTGTTGACTAAATTCTGGCATCAGGCTAGGAAACAGTCTGAACCTACAACAGAACATGAGATAAGACCATTTTTCATAAATTTTGCAGTTCAGTACATTCAGTTTGTACTGCAGCATTTTCAGATTTATCGCAGTTTCAGCTCAGCTCAATGTATTGTACACAGAAGAACTATCTCATATACAGTGTGAGTTGTCCCAGCCATACAAGATGAGCAAGCAGAATTTTGTATACCTTTTCCTGCTTATCTTTTATGTAAGTCAACATTAGTCCAATCTTCAGCAGTATTTGGTGCAATTCACAAATACTGCACCTATTCCTTAAGTTTCCTTTTCACTACCAAAAGGAAGGAAAAATGTTCCTGTCAAGAGAAAAAAGAAATTGCTTTGCAAGAGCACACTAATCCCTACAGTCCTGCTTTTACAATGTACATTTCAGTACTGTGTAGCAAATCCTGGCTGTAAGCATAGGCATTTTTAAACTAACCAATTCATCCTCAAAGGAACTGCTTGCCAAATCTAACAGTCCAAAACTTGCCTCCCATTTCCTATTCCCCTCTAAACATACACATACTTGAAAACAAGAAGTCATGGCACCCTGTAAGCCGTGTGATACCCAATATCTTTCCTGACCTTCTCAATGTCTCTTTTCCTTTTTCTCCCTCCTACATTTCTCTATTACCATTCTTGTGTTTTGCAGTTATATTGTCAAATTGAATTATCTCCAATTTGTATCTTTCCCCCGTTAGAGGAAGGGACAGTTTGTATCCAGCTATCTACCCTATTCTTTGAGATTTCCTTTCCTGTTGCAGGAATGATTGAGCTGATAATGAAACAACTGCTGAGCCTCCACAGCATAAAACAGCAATTTTAGTTTATCTTGATATGATACACTTGATAGGGCCTCAGGTGCTGGCAGCTGAGCTCTCCTCCCTGCAGCAGGCAAACAGCTGAAGGCAGGAACCACTGCAGCCATCCAGAGAATGAAGCCCCTGTTCTTCAGCTAGATTTCATGGACCTTTTTCATGGACTTTTACGGGACTGCAGTATTTCCATGTTTTTGTCATGAGTGTGCTAGTAAAGCTAGTAATAAGTTAACATTCATGATAGAGGAAGTCTCTCAAACCCTGACTGTGTCTTTTTATGAAAGACTTTCAGCCTCATTCCTATGAATTGAGGATTAAATAAATATTTAGTCAATAATGCAAAATACTATTTTATGCAATGTAAGACTTATCAGATAAGTTTACTGGGAAATATGTCAAATGTTTACACTGTGATTAGTAAGGTAAACCCAGGAAACAAAAAACAGGAAAAAATGTTATATTGTAGGGGTTAAACAAGTCCTCTGACTCATTCTCTGAAAGTTAAAAGAGTAAGCACATTTCTTTTCCAGCTACACAAATAATATAGCTGCAATTAGACAATAAGTAGAGCATTATAATAAGATGGCCTCTCCAGAATAAGTTAATTACAGTCATCAAAAATATCTGTGAATAGGTTGCATTTAGTGGCTCAATAGCTCTATGGCAATGATCATTCGTTAGGGCTCTATATTCAATCCATAAGCATTAAGGTAACGTTAATGTGTATTGGCAAATAAGGGTAACCTCCCTGAAGATACTGCAGCAGGAGAGTCCCCCTTCCAGCTGGGCCTGGTACCCCCCTGCCGGCACAGGAGCCCCTGCCTCCAGGCAGGCCTGGCAAGGGGCCCTGTGCGTACCCCATGTACTCTGATTGTGACTTCTCACGCAGGAATAAATCACACTTCTTCCTGCCCAAAACACGCATTCTTATCCTTCCCTGTGTTATTTGCCTGTAGAAGTTTTTAAATGGCTAAAGTCAGAATATTGGTAGTGGTACAAATTCTTTGTTCTCTGGTGACCTCTGCCTGGTGCAGGCCTTCCCCCGCAGGCCGCAGGCCCCACAGAAGAGGAGCCATGGGCGCAGCAGGGCTGGCGGCCTGCACAGGGGACGAGCTGGGGCAGCAGCAGGGCCCTGCCCCCTTCAGCCATCCCTGTCCCACAAGGGAAGCAAACTACGAGGGCTAGGAGGGCTAGGATGGCCACACGGTCGGCCGCGGTGAGGGCCCAGGCCTGGGAGGCCTGTGGGCCTACCTCCATGGCCTCAGCCATGAGAGGAACATAGGCAGCCACATCCGCACGCATGCAGACAGGCAGAGCCCCAGCCACCCTGCCCAGCACGGCGGGGACATGCCTGGGAGGTTGTTCTCCCAGAAATGGCAAAGCCCACCTAGTTCCTTGATATGCTGTTAATTGTCATTAGGCGTACAAGCAATTCTTACCCCAGACAATGCTAAACTGTGAATATCTACTCTCATTAAAACAAAGAATTTCCACCATGTCCACCCTTGCCAGCCTCCTGAGGTAGAGAAGAGTACCTCCTGCTGCAAACCATCACGCCCTTTTCTTGTTTTTTTAAAAATTAATTTCCTTGGTGGCCAGTTCCTTGAATCTGGCTTATCGCTATTTTTTTTGAATGCAGCCCAAGAAAGTTTCCTTCTCCCCTTACCCACCTGACGCTTCTGAATTTCTGAGCTCAGACACCAAAATCAAAGAATTTTTTTCTCTCAAAACAGCCACCATCATGCACGTCATGTCCAAGAAGCCTTTCCTAGGTTTTGGGTAGGAAGACCTCTCTGGCACTGAGCCTAGAGTTGCGTGAAGAAAACAAGCCAATGCGTCCTAATAGTTCTTCATTTGCTTCCCCTGTTTACAGATAAACTATACAGATGTTAAGTGGGATCATCTAGCTCTTCTGGTGAACATGATGATTTTGCACAAAAGTGTATTTTACCATCTTAAATAACTATCCAAAAAATAAACTAAGCTAAACAATGCATTTAGTCTTCAAAATTGTTCCAGTATGAGAGCTGTTGTTCAAACATTATCCCACTGAAAAAGACTTATAAATCCTCGTCTGTCTAGTTATGAGATGAGATTCAGCAGAATGTCTCTGAAAAGTACTACGCAATTATGAGGGAAATGAAAGACAAACATTTTGGATACGAGACAACAGATACAAGTCTTCTTTTCTGAGAACGGGGAGCCTGGTTCTTGAGACTGGCTCCTGTTAGGAGAAGGTCCTTCTAATATGTAATAACTCTAAGTAGCAAAGCTATACCATAAAATAGGTTTCGTTGTTAGCTATCCTACACAATGAGAAGAAAATAACATGACAGAAGTAATGCATTTTTGAATTTTCAGCATCCCCACGATATCTATTTACAGCAAACCAATCAAATCTCCAGTGTTTGTACTACCAAAGCCAAGCCAAAATATATAGTCAGTAGAAACCAAATTATATAGCACTGTTTACATTCTCGTAGGCACTGAAAACTTTCCTTGTGGGAAAGTCTGCAAATAGTTTTTGAGATTATTTACCTTCTGAGGCACCTCTTTCCTTTTTAAAACTAGTAATCCTAGAAGATTGAGCATATTCTTATGACTTTCACACACACATACCCCACCAAGCTAGCATTTCTACAAAATATTTGGGAGCAAATTTGGTGTCAAGTTGTCCTTTTAACAATCTATTTCTAGTAAAAAAAAAATTCAGATAAGGAGTTGATCTTATTCCTGTTCCAGCAATACTGTCATTGCTGGAGAGGGCCTGGAGAGGCAAGAGCACATCCATTGCAAGGTCAGAGACAGAATATTTTTTAGGTCATTCTTGGAATATATTTGGAGAAAAGGAAGGTAGATCAACACTCCTGTTATTATTCCTTGCTTCTTCCCCAGCAAACTTGCAAGAAGAACCTTTGCTGGAAAAGGAGCTCTGGCAGCCATCCTTTCTCTGCTTTTTTAAATCTACCTCTGGTCCTCAGAAGGTTAATTCTTTTGATATTGCACTGCAAGAGACAGGATCATTTAATACAAGTGACCCTTTAAATATCATACCGGGAAGTTTTTCAAGATGAGATTGGATTATTTTAACATCTTCCTGTAGTGAAACTGCTTTTAACTTTGGAATGCATGTAACCAAAATAATGCAAATGTGTTCTCCAAAGTACCTTCTAAAAATGTGAGATTGTGCTTGCCACTTGGAGCTCGTGCCTGTCCTGTCCCTTCCCAGGGATTAAAGGAATGTGAGAACTTCAGAACTGGAATCTTCACTGCAGAAGTGGATTGCTTATATTTTTAACAAACAACCCCAAAACAAATTTGCTGTGCCCTGTATATAATAATACATACAGGTACTAAAACTAAGCAACTGTCACTGAAACTTGACCACAGCAGGTCTCATTGCAACTACAAACCCTGCACCATTGACAAGATGTGCTGTTAAAGCACCTGTTTTTTGAAACCTATCCACAGTCTTGCCTGTAGTATTCAGCCCATCAAGACAGCCCATATAATATGTATACAAAAACATTCGTATCTCATTGGACCCTGTTATCCAAGCTTTTGGGCCATGCAAAGTCTAGCAATAATATTTACAGACCCTAGTACTACCCCAACTCTATCTATCAACTAAAATGCAGCATAAATCATCACCAACACCTGCTGCTATTGCAGCTTTGCTGGCCAGCAGTGATCCATTTAAAAAGTACTGTCAGCCTTCCTTTACTGAGCCCTCTCCTTAACTCTAGCTTAAGGCTGACAGCCTTTCTTTGAACATCTGTACAGGCTGTGCTGCACTAGGATTCCTGACACACTATTTCTCATGTGTTGCTTTATTCTTGAGAGCTAGTTTGTTACCTTTAAAAAAAGGTCAACAAATAGGACAAATAAATTGGAAAGCACAGGCATAGTTTTTTTTGAAGATTAAAACCTGGCCATCTCACAAGTACTCTGAACTGCGCCGAGTATATTTTGCTAGTGCATATAATGTAAACAAAAAAAATTATTTTATGTCGTGTGTATCCTTGGTGAAATCTGCTGATCAGAAATAGGGAAAGACTGGTGTGTTCTCCTTGTAAAGGAAAGGAATAATAACTTGCTTCTCCAATGACCACCAGAAGGGTTAAAAGGAAATGTTTCACAGTGGAAAAAAAAAAGGTTTTTTTAAATGTCTTGCTTCATCTAGCTGCTGTGTTGGGCTTTTTTTTAAAAAAATAATTACAGAGTCCCAAGGAAAACAAAGAGAAAAGGCATGATTCCAGACGCAGATTAAACATTGTGCCATGGGACCATCTCCAATCTTTCAACCCAACCCTGTTTTTCTCACTGTTACAACACACACTTCTAAAAACTGGCTTCATTCTTATTTCACCAATTATCATTAAAAAGGAGAAGTCATTTGATCCACAAAAACCCTATTTTTCCTCCTAATCTTCTATCCCTCAGAGAATCCTTTTGTAGGTGTCCCAAACTTCATGCATGGGATTCTCTCTAGAACAAAGGAGTAACCTACATGTTCCTTAGGGTATAATGCCATGCAGCCAAGCCAGTGTAACACACAGAGAAGCACTGACAGGAGCTTTACCCTGCACCCTCTTCCCATTTCTCTTATCTCAGATATAGTGACTAGGCAAGTGAAAAAAGTACTAGTTCTGCCCCGGAATAGCCAGCTGAATTGCTCCCTGAGGTCATATGAGGGCTAGACCCAGCACACAGAGAAACAGCGAGACCACTCCCTGCCGTCTCCCTGCCGAAGCAAATCACCATTTGATCTGTTTAGCTGCAAGGTGAAACCACATCACTCCACATCCCTTTTAAGGATGCACAAGCGTTAGGGCTGAGGCACAGCCAGCTTCTGCCAGCAGGAACATCTGGGAGTTATAGAGACTGAAATGGCTCATGTTTAAAGTCACTAATGGTTGTTCTGTCCCATAACATAAACATTGCTCTGTAAACATATTTTTTCTCTTTTGCAAGAATTAATTGTCTAGCAATTGCCCCATTTTTCTCCTTCCTTCCTTCCTTATTAGTACAGTAGTTTTCGTATAAAAAAGACAAAGATGAATACAAACTTCCCACCACCAGGGTAAATTAGTCCTTATGCTGTGATAAACAAGCGTAAGTGACTTCTCTGTTTCTCCTTGAGGTAATACTTTGTCTCGACTTCCAGGAAGGACAAGTTCATGGCTGACATTTCTTCCTAGAACATGGCTTGCTGAGCTCAACATTTTTATTGCCTTGTATGTTGCAAAGTCTTGACATCTGTGACACAAAGATATAAATTACCAAGCACAAAATAAATCTCTCTGATGGAGAACCTGTACACCTCAGAGCCAAAGCAAGATAGTTTTCCATCCAACCTGTGAAATATTTCAAACATATGAAAAAATATCTGGAATAGCAGACTTGGACAGCCAACATAGTCAGCTGATGGGGCTGTAAGAACAGAAATGGTCACTGGCTGCGTGCCCCCAGGGTGGGAGAGCTCAGTGAGCCTGGTGCCCAGACCAGCCGGGAGGCACTGCACATCCAGCAGAGGAAGAGGCAAAGAGCGCACCTCTATACCATCTGCCTGGCAGACTGCCGAAGTGCCTGGCAAAGTGGGACAACAGCCTGGAAGGAGCATAAATGATAGTATCATTGAGACTACATATTCCAGCAAAATGTTTTCATTTGGAAGAATCAGCATTTCCTATCAGAAAACCTGTCAGCTGGAACATCTCCAAACAGCTCCAGTACTCAGTTTAGTCATTCATGTTTTTCTGCCCATCTTCCAGCTAATTAGCTACTGCTAAGGCAACGCATGAAGATTTGCTACCTCTGCAGGTAGCATCTCTTTGTGAATTATACACAAACCACCAAAAACAGGATGTCTGTCAACAGCCAGTGTGGACCGCTTGTAATCATCTCTTGTCGCTTATTAAACACAGGCTCCTAAAACAGCCATTAAATATGGTTTTGTTTCTTGTAAAAGATTAACTTATTTTTCTCACCTCTTTTATTTTTAACTGATAAACATTTTACAAGTGACAGAATACTAAATAATTTTGCTTATCTGATTTTATCTATACCTCATCTTCTAAACATACTTTGAGCCAGGGTAAAATTAGAAAGAGATGTTCTAAGTCCTTCGCACTTAAAATCTCTACTTTGGCTCAGCTGACAGCACTAACTGGATGTGATTATTTATATAGCTGTGTAAATGTTCATGGTACTATTTAACCAAATAAAGTATAGGGCCTGAGTCTAGCAAAATCTTGTGCACATACAAGGTCCTTACTTGTAGGCTTTTCAGAGGTAAACGCTTTAAATCCTAATTGTGTGGTGGTCTGAGCAATAAATAAGGATGTACGAAATGCCACAGTGGGTCATAGCAATGCCTCGTCTAGCTACCAGTAGTCTGTCTCCAGTGGTGGCAGAAGGAGCTAAGTAGGGAAAGCATGAGAAACCAACTGCTTCCTTGCTCTGTTCCCCTCACAGTTGCTCAGCATTCAAAACTGTTACATTAGGGATGTTAGAGGATCCTCATCCTTTTCAGCACCTATTTGCGGATCTGTTGTCCATGAATTTGTTTAATGCCTTTTTGAACCCAGTGACTCCCCCATCTCCACAGCCTCCTGTGGAAGCAAGTTCCAGATATTCACTACCTGCTGGCTGAAGACATACTTGCTTCTATTCAAAACAGAAAACTGGTTGTCTACTGCTTTTATCAAATGACCCCCTACTTCTAGTTTCATCCCTTCAATCATTGTCATTTCCCTTCTTTGCACTGTCTCCTTGCTCCTGCTAAACAATCCCAAAACAACTGCCCTTTAGTATCCATTTACAGAACTATTGCCCATGAACATCCCAGCCTGTTCCCAGCAAGAACTAGCACCATGTGCCATAAGGCCCCATGCATCAAGAAATAAAATAATATGGAAGGCTTATCTTTGCTACATTTTTCAAATGGCTCTGAACATGATATTCCAAAAAGGGCAACAATTAAGCATCAAACAGTAATTGCTTAGTAAAGTTTTGGTCTTACATCTTGAGTACTTGCAACATTTCTTGAGGGCATCCACATTTAACTATTGACTAAAATCTGGTTAGAAAAAATGGATAAAGAAAACAGGAGCAAAAGTAATGTTTTGGTATTTCACAAAATGTGTGCCTAGAAAATGGAGAACGTCTTGTAAGGTCATGAAAGACGGTATTGTAGTAACTGAGGAACTAACAGAAAAGAAAATTTATCCAGGAGTTGATGAAAAACCAACCTGGTAATGACTGAGCGAAGGGTGACTGTGGCAAAGTAAACAACACAAATGGATGTCTCTATCTAGAGAGGATCTCGCCTCAAAATGGTTTCAGAAGAAGAATCATTGGAGCTCTCAATCTCTCTCCCTAAAATTATCCTAAACTCCAAAGAGCACAAAATGCTCTTATCACACTCTGAGAACATTCCAGTCCAAACTGGGCTCTGCTGTAGATAAGGATAATTTCACGTGCATTTGAGTCTGCTTCATGAAAAGTTTGTTTAAAAAACCTATCTATTTAACGTATTTCGAGGATGGCTGAAAATATTCAAAGGTTACATGTATCTTAAGGAAAGTCGTCCCTGAGCTTGTAAACTCTCACTAATTAATGACAAAGAGGCATGAGACAAAACACAGAGAGTAAACACCACGCCACTAAAAGATGATAGCCTATTCATGCGAAAGACAATGTAGCTGCACGGTTTAGTATCCAGCTGCCTATGATTTAAAAATCTCGTGATACCAACTAAACTGATCTAAAAATCTCATCACATGCTCTTCACAGCAACTGTTGTCCCTGTGTTGTCCCTGTGTAGTCTTCCATACAGATTAGTATATAATTTGTTAATGTAATTAAGAATCAATTACTCTTTAATCTTACTGATCCAGTCCTTGGACCAGCTACACACAGTTTATGCAGAGCAATGTAGGTAAGGATAAATGTCAGCTATGATGCGGGTTAGAGCAACCAATATAGAGACCCACAATTTTTCAGGATGCTTCATACTTTCCCATTTTTCCCAGTGGATTTGCTGGCACAAAGGAAAAACAGGAGCTGCTCATTGGCAGTTTCCTTACCTAGGAGAACCCACAGAGCTGGAAAATTGCTGTAAATCTACTACATGGTACCACCTGATCAGGTCAGTATAGCAGATCAGGGAAAAGATTCCCAGTTTCTTGTTTCTTTATCCTTTGGGTAAATATTTATAAATAAATATGCTCTCAAACTTGAGCAACTGTAAATGGTAATGACCTGCTGCTTTTAGAAGCCTAAAATATTGGACCAGTATTGCTATTTCACTGCAGATTTGAAAAAAAGAAAAAAGAATTACAATCACAGCAGCACTGAATATGCAGTTCTCAGAGTACAAAGAAAATGTTGAAAGTAAAATAATTAAAAAAAAAAAGTGCAGAAAAGGAAACCTTTAGCCTCATTATTCAGAAGGTTACTTCCGAAATGCCAGCATCACTTTAAAGGGCTTGCTGAGCCTGAGGTTTTCCTATACAGGAAGAAAGAAGCCACAGACAGATTTTTCTATAGAAGAAAAGCAGGCAGTGCGTGGCCCTTGTGCACACCTGGCTGGAAACGAGATGGGGTCCAAAGTGAGCTCCCACCCTTGCAGGGCTGGGGCTGCCCAGCTCTCCCCTCTGATCAGCCTAAGGATGTCTCAGCCTGTGCAGCGGTGGAGAGCCAGCTGCAACCAGAGAGAGATCTGCAGTGAGTGCAGTTGCGGGCCAAGTCGCCTGCTGGTGTAAATCAGCATAGCTATGTGGGAGATTGGCACTGTGCAGTTTCACACAAAATGCGGTCTCATGTTGAATGTTGTTTCAGGAGCAGATAAATACTGATCAGCACAGACGCAGAATGGCAAATGCTGGTTTCTCACCCCTTGATAAAATCTCTTCCCTTTCCGGGCATAAACGTGTTTGAATACGCATTCGCAATAAGTGAATAGATAGATTTTCAATCATGCCAGGGAAAAACGGAGGCTCATCGAGAACAAGGAACAACCAGTCCACTTCTAAAGGCTGTTTTATTCAGACGGGGTTCAGTCGCTTTGCCTGTGCTGCCAGCTGGGTGGATGCCAGCCAGATCTAGGAGGAAAGCCACACTGCCGTGTTTGCATGAGGCTGTGCTCCAGCTGAGAAATGCTGTTTTTCAGTACTACAACCATCATGGTAACACAGCTCCATCACCAAGGCAACCAGCCCAAACCACTGGCAGACCCAGCGTAGGTCTGACTGCACCTATTCAAGCAGACGTTCCCTATCTAGTTTCTCCAGTTCAGAAAGGACTCACTGTAATAATGTCAGACTTATGTTCATTCTTCAGCCAGAAACTTAAAAAGCAAGCAGACAGCAAGCAAAAAGAAGTCTTACTAGATTCCTCTCCCTTCTCCTGCCACAGTTTTCTGGCAGGAAACCACCTTCTTGATTCAGTGTCATCTCAACAGTTTTTGGGGACTATTTGGTCACATCTGAGCTCACTCAGAAGCATTTAACGACAAGCAAGACGAGCAATGGTTTAAGTTACATATCCTGCAAAAGATATGATATGCTAAAAAAAAAAAAGTAAAAAGAAAAAAAAGAAAGAAGGAAAACCAGGATAAGAACTATAGTATTTACAAGAAACTTAACAGCTTGCAGTCTGTTAACAGACTGGATTCTTACCGTCCTGCCACTTAAACATGATAAAACATCTTCCCATAAATGAATAAAATCATGTCCCAACAACAGAAATGATACTGACCACAAAACGGGAGAACTGATGATTAAAACCTGGGTAGTCCAAAACAGATGGGGGGGAGGGGTGTTAAAGCCAGGAGCAATAGCAGAAGCTGGGCAAACTGCAACAAATGTTTTTGATGATGGGCCATAGATCATTACTTAGAGGTTCAGAGGATGAGAGTTGATCTCTGCCCTTCTGAGCCTGTCATCAGCTTCTACAAGGTGCTGTGGGATATACTGAATGCAAAGGAAAATAGATGCCTGACTTCAGATTTCTAGATTCCTTTTTTTTTTTCCCCCCCAAAAAATACTACTGTGTCCATGAGGGAGAAAAAAAGTGGGGATGTAGTTTAATAAAAAGCTGTTGATTTCTCAGGTTTAATTATAACTGAAAATAAAGTCCATCAGAAAAGAAAATGAGCTGGCTAGTAATGCCATTATAAATGTAAATGCAAACTGGCAAAGAAAACAAAAGTAGCTCAATTGTTTTGGGTTGTAACAAAGTAACCTTTTTTTGCAATTCCCCATTTGCTAGTTTTAATAAATGCAAATTAAGTAATATGGGGCAGACAGAAGATTTAGTAAAAAATATTCAAAGTAGTAGGCCTGTATGATGTATAAGAGTAGTTGCATAATACCCCACAAAAAGCAGAAACTACAGCAGAGCTCATCCTTCTTTACTCTCCATTTACTTGCAAACTAACTATATAGAAACTGTCAATAAAAAATATCCTCTTGTCCCAAGAGGCTTTTCATGTGTTGATTCTGCACCCAGTTCCAAATGTCCATCCCTTCCCTATTAAATATGTAAGAAAAATACAATTAAGATGCATTCGGATATATAAACGGAAGTCAGGAAAACCAGATGTAATGAACATATTTTTTAACATTTCAAACCTTTATGTTGCAGGCCATTAATAAAGTCAACTAGTGACTAGACAAAGTCATAGTAGTGACTGAAACCATGTTCTTAACACTTACCAGCCACAACAGAAGTATGCTACTAAGAAATTGGTGCCAAATGCTATGTCAACATAAAAAAGCAGTTACTTACACAATGATAACAAAGTTAATATTCAATTTACACAGTATTTTCTGCACATCTACACTAATTTTTTTCTGTATTTTGAAAAACACATTTAAAAATAGCCGAGAGGTTACAGCTCTGATTACAAATACATCATCATTCACCCCCAAGAGCTGGCACCTAAACATGCAGCACGATATGAACCAAGGAGATTAAGCATGTTCATCTTTGTTCCACTTGCTATTTTCCCCATACAAACAATCTCTGAATTTCTCACTAAATATATGCCATTTTCCCTATGCATATCAAGACATCACCCTCATATTCGCTGTGCATGTTACCCCTTCAACTGAAGTTAATAGTAAGGCACATGAATCCCCTAACCACGTTACTAGTTTGCTGATGTCCAGTGGAAGAAGATCGGACAATTGTTCAGAAAGAAATTCCTTTGTGTGTTACAACATGCACATTTTATCACTGACGGGAGCTCCCTACTATTAGAGCAGCTTCTGCAAAACCGGGAAACAAGGAGTCACCAGTAGCACTGAAGGTCTTCTCTGCTGTGGAGTCCCATCCTTGCTCCAATCTTGGAGTACTTACAGAAGATTTGGCATTTCAAACTCAAGCATCTCTTGTGATTTTTTTCATTGCCTAATCTTCTTTCTCATCAGAGTAAACACAGTGCCTTGAATAAACTTGGGGCTACTTCTGAATGACTTATGGAAAGAATGAGAAAATAATGGTCGTTTGATCTGAGTGTCTTCGAATGGACCCTTAACTGAACAACGCCGGAAAATCCACCTCAGTCTGATTTAGATGCTGAAGTCCTGGGAGTTTTTAGTGGCTATTCTTTCTTTCATAAGGTGCTTGTACAATTGTTCTAATCTGGCTTCTAGGCATATATGATATTTTAACATGGAATCTCTCGCTAGAACTAATAGTTCCTGTTACTCCTACGGTGCATTGTATTCCTCAGAGGCTTGTCCACAGATGTGAAATTAATCTCTTAACTGCTTACTGTATACGGATTAGGGTATTTGTCTGAAATAAAGAAAATACACTACGCAAGGGAGGAATAATTCCATAATACATGAAAGAAATTGTCCTCAATTCTCCTGTAGCCAAAGCAAGCAGAAGATAATCAATACAGTGGGCATTAGTTATTCAGTGGATATTGGTATAGGACACAGCAGGGAGTAATATCCTCAAGATAATCTTTGTTCTTCTTTCCATTTCTCCTTGTAATTTACCTATGCCTCCTATGATTCCTGATACATTAAAGTATATCCCAGAGAGCTGATCTCAGCCATCTTGTCCCCTGATTTCTTTCTAAGTTCCAGACTTGCCAGGAATGTTGTCTCAGTCTTCAAATAACAGTTTTTGTTGGAAAGCTACCAAAAGCCCAAACTTATTTAAAACAAAGAGATTAAGTAAACAACATGATTTAAAAAAAAATCCACAGCAACTAAACACTAGGTTTATGTTAGCTCTAAAATAAGTTCACCATTCCAGAACTGAACTGCAGCTCACATCACACCTCAGAGCAACATGTATCATAAAAAGTACTGAAGGATCCTATTTCGACATGTATGTTGAGAAGCTGCCACACAGTCAGTTTCATTTTTAAAAGAGTTTGGTGTTAAGAAAAGCTTACTGAAAGGATCAGGTAAAATCACAGCTAACATCACAGAGCATGCACCTCATCTGCAGTAGCTGTTCATCTCTGAAAAGAAGCTACCAGCCAGGAGAGAAACATTGATCTGCAACATCACACCTGAGGAAAGAGAAGGAAGCATCCACAGTCGGACTGAGGCAACATTTGGCCACTCGTGTGCAACTGGGGATACATGTTCCTGTTCTGCCTCCCTTTTCCTCTAGATGCATGCTGGAAGATCACTCTCTTTCCAGGACTTTATCACTGTCTTTCACCCTAGCTTGGGGATAGTAAAGGTCAGGATTTATGGTGTCTTTTGAGGTTCCAAATGAGCTGACCAACACCCTTGGGTGGCTCCACAGCTTGCCAGCCTTTCTAGATCTTTACCAAACTTACAGATACGAGTTTGTTCATAGGCGTATTCAACTCTCCTCTTTGACACCTCTGATTAATCTATACCATCCTTTAAGAACTGGCAAGACTTCCTTTTTTGATTTTAAATTATCTATTTGGTACATTTTAGTATTTATGGTCAGTGAAGAAATTTTAAATTTTTGTTGTTCTTTCGTTAATTAAGGTTTCTTGCTCTCATTTCTCAATGATGCTTCAAGCAATCCTCGAGGAGCATCTTCTTGCAACCAGAAAAATACTGAGTACATTAGTGTAGAGGTCTCATCACAGCTCCTAACTGAAGGCTGTGGCACAGTGTAGAACCAACTACTGTCTATTTAAAATAGAGCTTGTCAAAACATAGTCAATGAGTTATATGGAGCCTCTTAGACTTCTAAGTACAACCCATAGTAATGTACAGTCTTGCACTGCCACTTCCTAGCACTGTAAACATCCCAGAAAATGTTTCTTTAATGCAAAATTACCTGTCACCGTTGTCTGCCGTGACAGTAACTGCTCTGAGTAAGTCTAATGCTGGAATAACAGAAGAGCATATCTCTACTAATTTCTGTGGAGTTTTATCTGTTTAACATACATTCCAATACAAGAAGTGACATTATCATTCCATCCACATGTTTTAGAAGTTTGGAACGTGATTTTCCATGTGGAATGATTCACCTGAAGTCAGCTATAAATTGCTTTGCTCTGAAGACCTGTTTGAACGCTGAACTAATAGCTGATAAGAAAAACGTTCTAGCGGAACAATGTACCTGCCTACTACTAATGCACTTGGAGGATTGAGACATTGTTTTGCAACACTCGGCATTAAGGGAATGACTAATCTGGCAAGCTACTTGGCTATGTCTCTCTCCCAGGCTACCTGCAAGACAGTCTGCACCCTCAGTCCAATCCTGGCTATGGTCTGACCTCTTCAGTGTACTCTTTAACCAGCCAGGAGGGAATTTCCACAGTTTGATGAAGCCAGACAAATATCACCCTATCCTTCATTTATCTCCCAGCCTTCACTCTGGCAGTAGACCAGGGTGCCACTGGATTAAATGTGGGATTACTAATATTGCACAGGAAACCTTCATTCTGGCCTTTTCTAAATCCAGAGAGCTTAACTTTAGAAACTTTGGAATAGTTTTTGTCAATATGATAAGTAGAAAGGGTTTAAGGCTGCCCTTACTCAGTTGAAATGTCCTCTGACTTTAATAAGTGGATTTGCTCAGATAGTGCTTTTTCTCCTCTCCATTACCGTGCATCCTCTACCACACCTGAAAGATACTCATTACCTTTCTACTTTTCACAGAAAAGCCTCTACTGCAACACCGAAAGCAATAAAAAGAAAATACCACCCTAAAATACTTTTAAGAAAATGAAAAAATTTCCACCGACAAATTTGATATTTTGCTAATGTTTTTATTTTCCACTAAGAAAGCCTAATCAAACTGTTGCTAGTTCCACCTGGCATGGAGATCAGGTTGTTGCAAGAAATGGTTTTGTTTAAAGTTTTCTGCCCATCATGAAATGGGAAAGACTGACATTTTATCTCCGTTTCGAAGGACATGCTTATTTTCAAAAATTTAAACCTTTTAGGTGGTGCAAAAAATTCCATACTCCTCTCTAAACTTCAGCTTTCTCATTGTTGTGGTCCTGACAGTATTCACCTGTAGGAGTTGTAAAAGGGATTGATTTTCTACGCCACGGAGACTTTCTAGATCAATATCTGACTAATAGCATTTAGGCATTTACAGAGAGTTTCATTAACATGGATTAAATAGTCATCAAAAGGACTGTGTGTTGACTGTGTTACATGCAGATAGTATGATAAAGATGGTGCCCACATCCAGATTTAACAAACATATTTGATTGTTTAATGTCCCTCTGCACATCTGGTTTAACAAATACGGCCTTTGGGGGAGGGAAACAAAATAGACTGCAATTTGAACAGAACAGGAGCCAGTGTTCTGCATCACCTAGTTAACCTCAAACAAGATTAATCAGATCTCTTTACCCGAGGTGGTGTAACCCAGCTCGTATCTGCTAAGAAAATTTCATTGTTAAAAATACACTGCTTCTTGCTAAGCTGTTTGCTTTCTGTATTGACAAAAGATGTAAGGAATATGAGAATGTCCTGTCCTTTAAAATGCAGACTATATTAACGGGTCTCCTTTCAGCTTGTCTTTGCAGAAGGGATAAAGCAGATCTTACATGAGCAGGACAGCCATCCCAGGGTTCCTCAGGGAACCCTCTGTTCTGACTCCTGCCCGCCGTTATTGAGTATCTGCCCTTTAAAAACTAACATTTCCAAATGTCCGCAGGTAGAGGTGGAATCACAATCAACTGCTCAATGCCTAAATTCACATTCTTTTTATAGTGTCACTATAACAGAGGTGTATGCATCCACATAACAGCAACACTGCAAGTAGACATATAGTCCTAGTTTATCCACTTTTTGATAAATTTCAGCTCTATTTTTAGAACTTTTATAAACTAATGTTGGTGTTTATGTAAAACAAGGTGGCTGAGGGCTGGGAATGATGAGTTCTCAGAGAGCTCCGTCTAGTTTGTACATTACTTAGAGAATTTTGCTGTTAAGTGAAATGAGATCCATTTGTAAGGAGATATATTTTGTTTTCTATTTAGGAAAGACTAAACCTTTAACTGGTCCAGTCTTAGTGTTAATCCACAGTAGTGCTAAATTTAGGTCCACAAATGGCTTCTTATGATTGACATGTTTTCAGCTTTATGACTGGAAAATAGTGCTGGGGGAAGCACAACAGCCAGTCAGGCACAGCCTGCAGGGCCTAAGTCACAGAATGCAACAACTTAACCTCAGCAAGCCTCAAGCAATTAAAAAAAAAACAAAACAAAAAACCAACACCCACACACACTACGTGCCATTGAAATTGTGAAAGGGACTAGAAAGGCAGAATGCAATGAACAGAATTAAAATCAGACTAAGGGTTTGAGTAAACATCTTCACTTATACAAAAAATATCAGGAAGAGTGATAATAGTGCCCTACCATACATACCATGCACGACTGCTATTATTTAACAATGCACAGCACAGAAGCATATCACTTCCACCCATAGCTGGGCACCTCTGTGCTCTTTTGTGCAAACACGTATCAATCCCCTGTGCCTCAGAGAAGAGACAGCCTAAAAGAGAGGTGAGACCAGAGGCTCAGTCGATGCTATAACAAGCAGCATGGTGACATGCTTTGCTGATCTCCTGTTCTGAGGCTTACGTGAACCATCTCGCAGACACAGCACCAGGACTGTACAGCTGTAAGTTAAAAAGAACACTGTAAAAATACAGGAAAGTGCACCTGTGTAATTCGCAATTTGTATTACAAAACAAAAAGACATAGCTCAACATCTTACTCCTTCTTTTGAATATGATTTTTCAGCTAGTCAAAGACACCAAGGGTTCAATGAGGCATCCCTCAAACAACTCTAACGCCTGGTTTGAACTACCATGCAAAAGCATATTCTCCCCTCTTGACTTTATGAAACTCAGCTATAAAGCCTCTGGACCATTTTTCATGTGTTCTTTCCTATCATCCAAGTCTTCTCTATAAAAAGAAGAAACAAGGACTGGCATTTCAGAAAATGCAGACACAGATTTAAGTATTGTGCAGTGAGAACAACTACTCACTGGGGATTTGGAAAAGATCAGAATAGCTATTGCAACATATAACGTAACTGAGATGGAAAAAACCTCATCTTCCATCCTGGATATTTATTGCATATGTTACAGTCCTCTGTACATCCAGCCATCACTGATGCTCATAGGAATCGTATAAGCAGAAAAAGAACAGAACATTCTGAAGAAAGCCTCTGCAAAGAGAATTGTGTTCTCCAGGGTGAGAGCTCGTGTTATTAAACAGCTGACATCAGATTTCATCGCAGGAGATAGCGAAATTCTCACTGACTTCAGTAGCAAAGTTTGGGCTATAGACTCCCCCCCACCACTTTCCATTGGCCTTGCTCCTTGACAATGAAATTAGTGTTACAGAAATAGACTGAAGCTTTAAGAAGCATGTAAAGGAAGAGGTTTGGCCCTATGTTTGTGTTCGTCCTCAGCTAGCAAGAGCTTCACTGTTTTGAAAGAGCAGAGGTCAGCGTACACACAGACAAATCTGGAGTGCTGGTCTGTACGCTGGTTTTGAGTCAACACAGGCAGGGTCACAAAACCCACAGCCTCATTCCCGACAAGAGGCATCACGAGATGGAGGCACTTATTTTTCAGCAGCATTATGCACTGTGCTACACTAACACACCTGAACCTGTGCTGCAGTTGCAACCCAGGGCTTTTCTGGAAAGTGGTACTACCTAATTTTCCCGAAATTTTCAAAATACTGTTGCAAGAGACAGTGTAGGATGGGGTTGAGATGCCAAATCTCACTTTGCCAAGTCGGTGTATGGCACCATTTGTGTGAAACCAGACCCACCTTCAGAAAGGCGGGCTAACGAGCTGAGCCATTTTGCCATCCTTGCTTTGAAAGACTAGAAATTGGTAAAGCAAAGTAATACGTAGGCTTGGTCTATCTAAAACCGCTCAGCGAGCCCCAATGCTCTTGCAGGCAGTGCCTGGCGGTTCAGCTGGCCGGCCAGGGCTGCAGAGCTGCAGCTCTCTGGGCAGTCAGTGCAAGGGGAGCCAGCGGCCCCCTCCCAGAAGCATCCCCCCCATCCCAGGCCTGACTGGGTCATTTTACAGTACACTGATGACATTGCTTGAGGTCAGATGCTTTTTTTGGTTTTTTAAACACAAACGGAAAATATCTTTTATCATGGAGATGTGTAATTCACCTCCTGGCAAAGGTTAGCATCAAAGGTAGCCACAAAACACACTGCACAGCATGATGAAGCAAGAAAGTATTTTGTAAAGTTTCTCTTTTACTGAAAACACAGTGATATCCAGGCTCTAAAAGTATAGTGAAAATGTAAATTAAAAATATACCTTAATGCAGCCAATAAAATTCAACTTTAATCTAAATAGTTTTTAAACCAAATGTTACAGTAAGTACATTTTATAAGGCCATCTAACCTCACAATTCCATATTCAGCTTATTTTTTTACCTGGAATACTATTTATTTTTTCCACTGTTTAAAGATATTACAAATGTTCTACCTACCTTCCTTAATTGGCACTTCCATTTTTATGGGTATCTGAAAGAAGCAATTAAAAAGTTTAAAATAAAAAGTATCAGACAAATACATGATTCATGCTCCAATTTTCCATACGCTGACTACTGCCAACTTTACAACTTGGCAGATGCTGGGAGTATCCCAGCTCTACCCTTGCAAGTCTCCTCCAGGGCCATCAAGAAAACATTCTGTCAGGCTTCAAACATCAGCAGGATGTCTGGTGCACTACAGTTAAGCCCCCCAAATATAAATGCTTAACCAAACTTTACTGTAGCTTACCAGACTTCGAAGTTTTTCAATTCCCACTATTCTTAGGCACATTACCCCGCAGTCAACTTTGAGAATCAGGCGAGAGAAACTTGAGACCAGCACTGAAAATGGTGAAATCTCCCACAAGTCAGGTAGAAGGTGAGGATGTACTGTTCTCCTTGCAGGGCATTTGATCCTTTACAGAGGCTCTGCTTTGGGTAAGGCCCAGGGGTGAGTTTCGATCTGTTATTCCAAGGCAAGGCAGCCTGCCCCCCCCCCCGCAACCAGGAGGCTGCATGCTGCGACTTTTGCACGTGCAGAGAGTGTTCCCGTCCTCGCACGTGTTACAGGGTGTTCAGCAGCTCCTGGCAAGCTCCTGCCCAAATCATTCACAGCTGCACAGCTTGGCTGACCCTGGCACTCAAAGCGAGTGACGATGGAAGCAAGTCAACACAGCTCCATCCATCACGCAGGCACTGCCTGCCCTGGTCTTTTCTTTGGCAAGTTCCCCCCTATCAAGTTTCTGGAACTGATGCTTTTACAGCACTTAGAGCCTTACCTCTGTTAGTGTTTCCACATTTCTTCCCTCCCATGGTAACACCCTTGTAATAATTTCCCATTAAAAAATGCACATGCTATATTACGTGCTATATACAAGATTAAGAGCTACCTGTTGCAAAAATCATTTAAAGCCATTTGGTAAAATTTAGAGGATGGAACTTTATTTTCCTATCAGACCATCAATACATACTGCAAAGGACTTACGACAGGCAGCATGGAAAAGCATCCTTGTTTAAATGCTTTCACAAATTAAATGGCATTAATTTTCTCCATACCTCTCATTTAAAGCAAAATGCCTTTGCGCAGTTTTGTGTGTATTTGGCAAGCAGAGAGGTTGTAAGACTACGGCGATTACCTAAAAGGATCAGGCATTTGATGCTACATGATCGCGCTGAAGTCAGCCAGTGTTTTGGGAATCAGACAGTCTCCCTGACTGCTGCTTTTTATGGCAGAAAAATACATGCTGTAGAGTACTGTGGAAAGGAAGACACATGCACAGAAAAGAGTGGAAAAGCAGGGTAGGTTAAAGAGAAACTCACACGATTCCTAAATCCAGATTGTTTGGACTTGATACCCTGCAGCTGGACACTGCTGAGACGGACCACTGGCCTTTTCAACAAGCCAAAGGCTGGAGTAAGTCATTGCAATTTTAGCTTCGTGTACTGGGAGTAATTTACACAATTCACTGGTAGGTGGCAACACTATACACAGATAAAACACATGTGCAGACAGCTTATTAAAGTGATAAATAGCCTGGGTTAGCAGAGAGGTGGACACCAAAAATATCATATACTCAAATTCATGGTTACATCATTTTTCAAAGAAATGTAGCTAGGCCCTTCCTTACCCTTTTTCATGTACGGGCCACACTCAAAAGTCTGTATCGCCTTTAAAAAAAAAAANCCGCCCCGCGGGCTATAAGGGCGGGCGGCGGCGGAGCGTGTCCGAGGCAATCGCCATGCAAAGTGCCCTGTTCCTGGCGCTGCAGCACGACGGCGGGCGGATGGAGCGGGGCAGCCGCCGGCGCAGTGAGGCGGAGGAGGCGGAGAAGGGCAGGATGAAGAGGACGATGTGAGTGGCCCCCGGAGCGGGGCCGCGGGTTCCCCTGGGGAGAAGCTGCCGGCCGCGGAGCCGGGGCCGAAGCTGGGGGGAAGCGGGCTGCAGGGCTGGGCTTCAGCGGGAGCAGAGCGGCTTGCCCACCTCTGCCACCTGCAGCTGTACCTTGGCTAACGTTAGTCATGGGCTAGCGGGTGAGTCTGTTGACTTAAGCGAGGGGAAAATAGTTTNTGACAGAACAGAAAGGACAGCCACGCCTCTGCCAGCGCCGCAGGGACGGGCGCCCTTCCCGAGGGATGGCAGTGCGACCGGCTAAGAGCTTTCCAAGAAGGCGCTAGCAAGGGCAAGTTGAAAAGCGGGAAAAAAAAAAAAAAGAAAAAAAAAAAAGAAAGAAAGAAAGAAAGAAAAGGGAACAATAAAGAAAAAAGAGTGGGGAAAAAACAAAGGAAAAACAAAATAAAGGAAAAAAGAGACGTGATCCTGTGGGGAAGGCAAAACTTTCCCATACTGGCTTACGAGGAAAAACACAGATCCCTCCCGCCTGCAGCGCAGACCGCACGCCCAGCCCCGCTGCACCGCTTTCCCGCCGGCGGGGGGGGGCTGGGCCGGGCCGGGCCGGGCGGGGCCGGACGGGGGCTGGGTCAGGGGGGCCGGGCCGGTGGGGCCCCTCCCGCCCCGNGGCTTGCCCACCTCTGCCACCTGCAGCTGTACCTTGGCTAACGTTAGTCATGGGCTAGCGGGTGAGTCTGTTGACTTAAGCGAGGGGAAAATAGTTTTCTTGTCCTCAGACAGATGCTCTGGGCGACTCTCTAGGTACAGAACTGGCAGAGCAATGTCTGGAAAACTTCTGCAGCCTTTGCCAGTAAAGGAGCTGGTGTCTAAAGCTTTTAGAGTTGTCATTTTTAACGTGCATCATCTTATTTGTTCTTCCAGCATTAAAGATTGGAAAACGAGACTGAGCTACTTCCTGCAGAACTCTTCCAGTTCTACTAAAATGAAATCTAAGAAAGTGGGGAAACACCGCAACTACTTCAGGCAAGTTATGAGAATGAGACTTTGTTTAAATAACTCGAGTGTTTTACAAAAACAATAAATGCCTGAGCAATGGATTCTAATGTTCTCCATCTCTTTATGCAGACCTTCCCCTGAAGAAGCACAGCTGTGGTCAGAAGCTTTTGATGAACTTCTTGCCAATAAATGTAAGTTTGTCTTCAAAAAGTAACATTCAAGAGCAAAGGGATGGTGCGGTTTATGTGTCTGTAAAAGATTGCTTCCTTGCATGTCAGCATTGTACCTTTCTAATGTAAATAGCTTTGATTCTGGTCTTGAAAGTTAAATGCTTTAAACTGTTTAAAGCCAAAATTAAAAGAAGTGTTCTTCAAAAAAATTGTAAACTAATATTAAAACATAAAGAATACTTCACTGTAGTGGTATTTTTTTTCTGTAACCCTTGTAGCTAAAATCATACCTATCAGCTTGGCTTTGCCAAATGTGGAAAGAGCATTTGTTCACTGAGCTTACTGCTTAACCAAGAAAAATGCCTTCAAATAATTTGGGAAGGATTCTGAAACACAGAAGTTCAATGATCTCAGGGTTTTACTGTATCACTACAAGGAAAAGCACTCAACAGCAAAGCAAAAAGGCTAAGAAATAATATTACCGTTTGCTCTTTGAACTTGAGTCATCCTTTCCATTGCAAAAAATATTGCAGATGTTTGTAGCACAGTCATAAATATTTACTCCAGTGTAAAGGTTAACACAGGAGATCCCATCTAGAAAAAGTTTTTTTTTAATATATATGCAGGCATCACACAAGGGAACATACCAACTAAAATGGCTTTCATTTTTTGTGTTTACCTAGAATATGACTAACTCAAAGTGAAGCCTGCCAAGCTGTTAGAGCATTAATTTGTTTGCATACATAAATGTGCATTTTTTTTTATTGCTACAATATCCCTGAAAGAACCAGACCAGAACTACAGCAAAATGTTTTGGTGGAAACAATGTGACCAATAGGTAAACTCAAAATTCCTGAAATAGTTAATTGATGTGTATTTTTTTTTTCTTTCCCTAGATGGTCTTGCTGCTTTCCGAGCTTTTCTGAAGTCAGAGTTCTGCGAAGAGAACATCGAGTTCTGGTTGGCCTGTGAGGACTTCAAGAAAACCAAGTCACCCCAGAAACTGACATCAAAAGCAAAAAAAATCTACAATGACTTCATTGAAAAGGAGGCTCCCAAAGAGGTAAAGAAAACCTATTTAAACATTAAGTGCCCTGTTCTATGAGTTCTTACAGCCTTTATTTATTTCTCTGAACTCACTTTAAGATACAGATGTCAAACTGCATTGTACATACCTCACTGTTAATATCTGTGTCTGAAGCTAACTCTGTCCCTAACTGCCTTTTCACCAAGCTGGAAAAGCTTCAGAGAGTTTCCATCTTAACTGGGAAAAGTCAACAGCTGCATTTAACACCTGTACATATTTGAGTTTAGCACTGAAAGATAGTAAATATGAATTTTTTTATATTCAAGAATTTTCTTAAAGGAAATTTCATTAATTTAACCCTGTAGTAATAGGGTCTTGCCTTTTTTACCTCTTTAGAAATTTTATGGTGTATTATACTTGAATTCAGTTCTCAAAAGTAATTGTACTTTTTTTTGTATTTCAGATAAACATAGACTTCCAAACCAAGAACATGATTGCACAGAACATTCAAGAAGCCACACATACCTGCTTCAGTGCAGCACAGAAGAGAGTTTACAGCTTAATGGAGAATAACTCATACCCACGGTTTTTGGAATCTGAATTCTATCAGGAGCTGTGCAAGACAACACCCATCGCCAGAGCGGCCCAGGGGACATGAGCAATAGAGAAGAGTGAGAAGAAGCCTGTTGGCTAGTGAGACAGCAAGCCACAGCTCATGGCAGCATCTGACCTGAAAGACTGAGATACCAAGTGCTCAGTCTGTTTGCCACAGTGCAAGGACAAATACTGACTTTGGTGCAAAGGCTGATGGCAAAGAGTGATGCTGTTGGAGGGCATTCAAGAGGTGATGGCAGAAGCATGCCAGCCAGCTGCTGGCAATGTGCTGCTCTGCGAGTGCTGCAGTGAAAGGTGACTCCATGCATTAGACTAAACCGTACAGTGCAAGAGTCCTCCTGTCATGGCTGAGGTGGCAATGCAGCAGGTCAGAACAGGGCTTCCTTCTTGTAAACAGAAGCTGTTCTATGCAGTTGTGCAGTGCTGGGAACTTGAGTAATTGGTTGTGTATTTATTTTTCCTAAACATCAACCAGCGTTGCTGTCATCAGTCACTTGGTGTGATCACACTGGTTCTGTAAACTGCTTCTGGCTGCAAAGGGATGTGTTGGGTTTCTGTGCAACTTCCAGATAGCAACAGCACTGTGCAGCGAGGAAGGGATACAACTCTGTTCCCAGAGGAACTGGTTCCGCAACTAAAGTATGTGGGGCTGGGTTGTGTCAGTGGGGCTGCACAAGGCCAGACTGAGGGCAAAACTTGGCCAAGGTGAACAGGAGCTGTATAGTATTATATTTATGTGCAGGTTATGATCGTGTTGAATGCTATGATAATGCCATAATTCTGTCTTGAGGACAGCAAGCTTCAGTGAAGTCTCTTACTGTTTTTAATAAACTATTTTGATACAAAGCTGCTTTTGTCACTTAATGTTTTGCACACACAGATACATACTGTCTGGCACTGAACTCCAGAGTATTGAGATTGCATGTCCTGGGTGTGATCTTAATAGGGCTAATTTTAAAGCAGTTAGTTCTTAATCTACCAGGCAAGTGGTTTTGGTTTTTTTTAACAGAATAAAAATCCTCAGAGCTCAAAAGCTTAACAGGGGAGGCATATTCCATCACATCTCTCTCTTAACCATGTCCCCATGAAATCAATCTTTAGGTACATGTATGGCTACACTGCTGCTTTCTAGTTGATCTGTCATCATGTATTGTTGCTGGAGGTCACAGGGTGCTGGTTGGAATAGAGGCACCAGTAGTACAGCAATAGCATGGTTGCTCCTGCTTAAGACCTGTGCTTCAAAAAGGGGCTTAGGAGGGCTTTAGTATTAGGCTGTAAAACCCACGCAGAGTCAATAGAGGTAATACTGCAATTGCATCTGACTCCCTGCTAGGTGAGTGCTTCTTAGGGGGAAAGTTACTGGTCATCATTATTCCATGTCAATTTTTCTAACTGACAACATCCAAAACCAGTCCCTAATTTGTTAGTTTTGTGACCTGTCTGAACTCTAACTCCGTTTACGTCCTGGCTCCAGATATTTTGACTCCATTCCTCCTGTCACAGCTTTAATTGTTTAGTTCACATATAGGCACAGCAGTCACTTCTACAATGGTCCACTTCTCCAAGCATCAAGAATATTCTAACTACAGGATTTTCCACTTCAGTTACACATCCAAAGATTGTTCAAAAGCAACTACTTCATGCATGTATATACATATTGTAGAATGTGTATATATACATACACACAGATACATGTATCTATTACACTGCCTCTACACATGGAAAGAAAAAGATTTGATACAGCCCCATTTCTGGGGCTGTGAGAGCTAGCTCTCATACAGCTAAGTTTGCTGATCAGTTAAGTCCACATAAAACAAGTACAAGAAAAACTCAGCCCAATAATTTACTGCAACAGAGAAAGTTTTTTTTTTTCTAACCAGGAAAAACAGATTTGAGCTGATAATTGTTTTTTTTAATCTAACAAAATAATTAAAAGAGCATAAAAATAGCCAGAACTATACCTATTAATGGCTCAGAACGAGGGCAGGAATAATTCCATGAAGCTTCACTGGCTTCAGTGAAGCTGCATTAATCTGTGCCAATTTGGGATGTGGTAATTAACCACTGCTGGTGTCTGGTTTCAGGGAAAGAAGCATTTCTAGTTTCAGCACATGCCAGAACTACTTATAGCACAGTATGTAGTTCAGAGGGGAAATTAGGTGGGGCTGTTAGGCAGGGCATCACTGCCTGAGGGCTGTTCTTGTGTATTTTTAAGATTTGCATTGTGACCATTGGTCTTAAGGAAGTCTGTGCAGGCAGCTCCGTAACTTCCACAGAGCATGCCTCTGGGGTACCAAACCAACAAAGCCATGCTGAGCCCCTGGTATGGTCTGTCTGCAGCATCTGAGAGCCCTGGTTTCAAGGCTAAGCTTTGCAGCAAAACAGATTGGTGTATCAACAGGAAAAAAAAAAAAAAAATCTTATTTTTAGTAAAATGCAACACATCTGTGCACACAACATTCCTTCCAATTATTGCTTTTCCAGTTTTTGATAAAAGCCCTGTTTTCCCAACTCCCAGGGGTAAGCTTCACCAGAAAAAGGGCACTACAGGCATGTTGGGAGTGCTGGAACCCAAAAGATTGCTATGAACATTTCCTGGAGAAATACAAAACCACCAATTGCTTTAAGAGATGCTGGTTTCATGCTCTAGGCAGCCTCACAGCTGCAGTTAAAACTGGTACTCTGGTATGAGTGTCCAAGGGTAACAATAAACTGCTTGCTCCTCCACAGCCCAGCTGAACAGTTCACCCTCCCGCCCCGGTCCTGCTGGGCTGCGCATGGGGAAAAGACTGGTCTGGGAATGGCAAAGGAGGGAGGCAGAGCTGGGGTCCCGCAGGCCAAGGTGACGATGTTGCTAAGCAACTGGCCACAGCACAGTCCTTTTTTTAGCTTCCATCAGGTTATAAAACTGCTCCAGCCCATATGCCTGTTGACAGCCACCCGGGCAGGAAAACAGGGAGAAGGGATCCCAATGGGTAACTACATTCCAGGAACTGTAGCTGCAAAAGACTACGGGTCCTGAACAAGTCTGTAAACAAGCTTAGCGTTTTTAGAGAAAGGACCTGCTGCAGAAAGCTGAGGACAGCGAGAAGTGGACATCTCCAGAGGGCAGTGGGTAGGAAGGCACCGCAGCTCTGCTGGTACAGCCTTCAGCTGCACAGCGAGTCCTGGCTGATCCCAAGAACATCAATGCCAGTTCATGCATTGCCAATGTAACTGATGTTGGCATGTAAAGTCTGGGGATCTAGAATTTCTGAAAAACACCAGCAAATCTGCAATAAAGGCAACTTTTAACTGTCCATGTATCACTTATTTTAAGCCAGTCTCACCGTATTTGGTGCTTTTCTTATCACCTAGAGGCAAAGCTATTCCCCCGCTTTCCTATCACAAAAAGTACATTTCTCACCCTTATGATTATGAAGAAAAATTTGAAGTTGCAACTGGAGTATCCCTAGTAATTCCCCAAACCAGAACTTAATGCAAAGACTATGCAGTCATTTAAAAAATATACCTAATTTTCTAAGCCAATCTCGTGATTTTGGGAAATTAAGTCATGAGTTTCAACGGTCTGCATCCGGCAACAGCTTGGTTTTTTTAATGGCTTGCGCTGACACTGCAGCATAGGGCAATCTGAAGGAGAGTCCTCTAGGCTATCAAAAAGGCAACATGTAAAGTAGTCTCCCAAAATACAACACCAAAGCAGCTGACCCTTGGCAAGTGCCTTCTGGCCCAAAGGCTGGAAAGGACCTCTGAGAACAGGGTGAGCTCCACAGCAATACTGACTCACCGCTCCCGTTGAATGGGAAAGCAATGCCACTCAGTAAACACACTGAGATGCAGTGCTCTTGCTGCATATATTTATGTATTGTGGCTGAAAAAATGTACTAAGAATATAAATAAAACCTGCATTTCCACTTGAAATTCCAGATCTCCGTTTAGAGAAGGGAACGCTAATGATGGTTTAAAAGGCTTTATAGGCACGCGGATATGTGTGTGGAAGGGTTTCTTGGATGAGACTTCATAACTTGGCAACTTGTGTAGAGCAGAAAAGTGACCTTTAGAAGTAGTTTTAGAATCTTCATGGATTTTTTTTTTTTTTCCAAATTTGACTTACTGTGATTCAAGTGGGAAACACTGGTCAGAACCTGGAACAGCATCCCAAATTCATCTTCTTTCAGGTGGCAAAACATTACCAATGGCTCCTCCTCATCCCACCAGCACAGCAATACCTGGTGTCCCTACTGGCTCACATGGGCCAGGAACAAACTGCCAGGGAGCAGCAGGAGATGGGGACAGGACTGGAGACAAGGACTGGAGACATCAACCCAAGGTCCATCCCGAGACAGGCCAGAAACAGAGCTGGTGACAGACCCACCTGCAACATAGGTCCTTGATCCATCTAGAAGAGAGAGCTAGATATGAGGTTGCACCTACAGCACAGCTCAGGAGGAACGCAAGGCCCTCAAGGCTGAGCTGAAATGGATCCCCTGGCCGACAGGCAGCAGATGTGCGTGGGGGCCCAGGTGGGGCTGCTCAGGGCCATCAAGGCCATTGGTGCCCTCAAGGCCCCAACACAAATATGAAGGAGCCCTTTGCTAGGGGTTACCGTGCTAGCCATATGGGCCTGTCAGCTCGTGACCCCAAAGCAGCCTGAATTTTTGAAGAAGGCCTGCAGCTGGATTTGTGGTGAACACCATCAGAAATTAGCCTTGTGTAGTTCTGTAGATGTACTAATTGGCATTACCCTGAGCGCTGTAACTGGGAAATGATGGCTGGCCAGCACAGAAGCCCCGGGAAAACAGTCCTACTGCTATCCTATGTAGGAGTTCAAAATGTGAGTCCTTTGGCAATCTTTTATTAAAATAATCATTTAGATCAGTTTCTGACAATGTACCCATGAGCAGCAATTAAATGGTGTTCCATTAAAAATATTAAATATTCCATTCAAGATAATCTAATTGACAGACATTAGTTCTTATGTTTCCCTGCCAGTTTTCCCACTTGGGATCTCATGGAATAAGTTGTGTTTCTGCATTACGGATTTAGACCAGAGAGCAGCTCTGTGGCTTCTTGGCTGGGAGCCTGACTTTGGGCTTTCAGGGGACATGGTGCTAATCTAATAGTTGTAGGGCTCAAGAAGTCAGATGTCTGATATGGAAAAGACACTCAGGAGCAGACCAGGCTGTTTACTGGGCTGGTGTGTTCCTTCGCCTTCGTGGATGTCCGAGCGAGATCGAAATAACAGGAGCACAGCAGGGCACATGCACTGCAGAGGGGCAGCGAGGAGCTGTGCTAGCACCCTTCTGTTTCAGCTATTGCTTTTAAAGGCTGTCGGGATTAACCCTTTTGCTGAGGCCAGCTGGAGCTGACAGGGCTGAGCTCAGGAGGTGAAGGAGCGGCGCAGGCGAGCCATCCCCTCCATGCTGGGGCCATCGCAGCTGTGGCATGTGCAGATGCCGGAGGCTTCCCCCGCTCTCAGCAGGCTTTGTACTGCGTCAGAGAGATTATCTGTCGTGTGTGGCTGCCCTCCCTGGCGTCCGCCCAGCCTGAATACGTCTGTTTGCGAAGTTGAGCTGTCTCCTGACTTGGCTGCAGTTGGTTCCTGCTGTTTACTTTCCCTGATACCCACTGTTGGCTGGGACCAGGCATCCGAGCAAGGGGAGGAATGACTGCCAGGCAGGCCAGGACCCTTCCAGCCACGCTCAGTGCCATTGACAGACTGAAACCTCGCTATTGCCGCTCATCCTCCCTGCAGCTGCTGGGTTTTGGAGCAGGGTCCTTCTGTTTTCAAAAGGAAAGGTCAGCTCACTCAGCAGCAGCGGCCCTTCGAGATGGAAGTGCCAGATAAATATGCAGCATAAATGGGTCACAGCTGAAAGCTGAGGAAAAGATCAGCCAGCATCTTAGGACCAGATAGTCACAAAGCTTTATGGAGGGCAGGGGGGAGTGACATAGTTACATGATCCAACTGCAGCATTTTTATGATGCTATGGAGATCACACTTGTTTCAACAGGCTAATGCCTGTATGAACACATAGATAGCTATTGAAAATGTACAGAATTTTCCCAATAAAGCCTCTTGGCTGCTTCTTTTTAGAGGAAAAAACAAGGTGCTCCACAGAGCTGCCTGTGGGAAGAGTTTGGGTTATCCTAACACAAAGGGACCAAATTCATTTGCAGCTGAAATGCTCACAACTAGGTTATGTCTCTAGAGAGACACTTACAAATTAGGGCCAAGTCTGTCACTTTGAGGAACTCACTAAGCCAGGAGTCAGCTCAGCATCCATAAGTCAGCAAGGGATGCGTCTTTTGCTAACACTAAAGCAACAGTACACTACATCGCCCTCTCCATTTACCTACAAATAACATTTGCTAACTGTTCATTGGGCATGGACTCCCAATCCTGGTAGAAGTGGGGTGCTGTAGAAATGCTTCAGTTACCCCCAAGACTCACTGCTGTATTCATGCTTTATTAATGCTGAGAAGCTCAAATCCTTGGCAGTTACTTGCCATAGTCTGGCAAGTGAAAGGTTCCCAACAGCTGGAAAAGTCCACATGGCAGAGCTTTTTTCAGAGCAATTTCCCAAAGGTTCAGAGGGCCTCTGCAGGTCTCTCTCTAGGTTAAGCGTGCTCTCTGCCTCAGAGCTGCCCGTGGGGTCTTTGGGGCTGTGAAACAACATCGTGGATTGTGATAATTAAGCTCCGGAGCAGCACAGTCTGCCAGCAGGCAGATTTGGAAAGAGCTGGATACAAGTGTGAGAACAGTACTTGGCATCAGCCTTCATATCTCCTTTGAAAATTGGACCCTAGGACAGTTCCCAGCTAAACTGAGCTTCACTCAGCCACAGAGACTCTCCTGACACTGGCAGTGGTCACCGAGCACAGGCCTTCACGCTGCGCCATAGAAAGTTCATGTCCAGAATGGAGCAGTGGAATTTGGACATTTAATACCTAGGAGACAAACAGATCATCTTCCTGGAGATCAACATTTAAGCCAAGTGTTTGGATACAAAATCTGAAATGGCTCGAAGAGCACCAGCCCTCCCTTCCAGCCAACCTCCTGTCTCCTTTTCACTCCTGCCATCCAAGTATTTCTTCCTCACAATCTAAAATGTTACACTTGCATAATAATGTCTTGAAGCTGTTTGGCTCTGAGGAAATACAGGAGTACACCATTTTTATGAAGTGTGGTGTTATGAAACACATACACACTTGCAAACCATTTAAAGTTTTCTGTGTTTCCTTACAAAACCAAAAAATTACAACGGCATAAAAAATGCTGTGCTCTGGAACAAGCAGACTTCGCACACTGAAAAGTCACTTGTCTCTTGGCGTGCTCTGTAACTTCTGGAGAAGGTACTTACACCACACACACAAGAACTTTAGCAAATCTCTTGTATATTTTTCTCAAGGCTGCTAATTGTGGAGGAATCTCCTGAAAGTGGCTCCTGACTGCTTTGCCTTTTCATGGCTGGAATCAGAAGAAATACATTTTTTAATCAGCTCTACTGGCCACCCTAAAGCAATTAGTTATTCTCTTTCAGGAATTTCCCTCCTCTGAGAAAACCAAACATTTATCAGGGCAACAAACTAATGACGATGTCTAGTATCGAAAGGAGCACCAAGCAGCAACTATACAGGCTGCACCCCACATCCCAGATAATGCACCTGCCCTGCAACGTTCCTGTCGTATTTAGCCCAGAGTAATTATTACATAAAGCCTAGTTGAGCAAAGTCTGTTTTTTTATGGTGTCCATCAAGGGTTTCAGCACAGTGTTGGATCTGGTGTGAAATAATCCCAGTACACCACTGAACTTGTGCCCTCTGCAGTGCTAAGAGTTTACAGAGAGAGAACCAGCTCAGTGAAACAGGAGCATTGCACAGCTCACCACCAGCACTGCAGCCTGCAATACCTATAGCCCTTCTCTAGTGTCTTCCGAGCAAGGGGCTTTACATCCATCAGCAGGTTAATCACCACCGCTTCACTCCGTGATAGAGATGGGGAAACCAAATCACTGATAGTTAAGTGACATGCAGAAAAGGCAGAATGATATTTTAGGAAATATTAAGTAGAAATCATTAGCTTTGTGCAGAGCAATTATACCAATCTAGAGCATCCAGAAGATCTCAGCTAATGTGGCGTAACTGAAACAGCAAAGCAGGGAGTATGCCTATCATCGGGTTGTAATAGCCAGCTCCTGAAAGTAGCACCTAGAAACCCCAGAGTAAGGTGAGTCTCTCTGAAACACCACTTCAGCAGTCACCAGTGTGCGTCTAGAACAAAAGTATAACTCCAGCTCAGCAGTCTAACATAATTACAGGAGTACTGGGATTGAAGAGACAAAAAAGAAGTGCCCTTGGCACAGGAATTGGCTTCCCTAGAGAAGACAGAGCGTTTCCATCAGGGCAGACACATGGCAGGCAGCACGGTCAAAGCAGGACGTTGTAGAGGGACTGGGCGGCCACCAGAACAAACCTGCCAAGCATTTGCTTCAGCCACATGAATCACCACCGAGCAAAGGTTTCAGCGGGACGGGAGAGTCATCCCCTGTTTGCACATGAGCAGGTAGAATCAGTACTCAGATCAACACGACTTGGAGGGGAGTCTGTGTTGAACATATTTTCCACTAGGAATTAATAAGTGACTAATGATGATGGCAGTCATTAACAAGGCGACAAGTTAGGAAATAACATCCAAAGACAGCAGCAGCTCCTCTGAGTAAGCGCAGGCTCTGCAGCTGCCCTGGGGGGAAGGCTGGGCTTGGGCAGGTGCTGATGGTGGCAACGGGAGGACCGGGAATCGATGCCATCAGAAACAAACAAATACAAGGGCAATGAAGTACTATTTACAGGCAAAGAATGTGTCAGCTGCAGAGTTTGCATGAGGTTTTAGTGCCACGAACAATGGAGGAGCGTGGATGAAATGTCACTAAGGAAGCGTGGGTGTAGTTGATAGCAGATTGCCAACAGATAGGGAATATTCCCCTCCTCGGATCAAGAGGAGCTCGCAGAAGCATCACTGCTTGCACCCCCCAAGGACAGAAATAATGCAGCTGCTTTGCTGCTTTACTGACAACAGAATGTAGGTTGTGCCTGTGGGAGTTCATACAACCCAAATTACTTTTTCCTGGAACAAGCCATTTGTAGAACTGATATAACCACAAATGGATACACAGGGTTATTTTAATAGCAGTTTACCAAAACCAGCCACATTTGGGTAACTTTTTTTTTAAATCTCGACGTGCTGTTAACATGCATATGGAAGGACCTTGAGCAACATCGTCAGCTGGGTGACAGCTGTTTGGTCACATCCTTCCCATCCCTGCCACACTGTGTGACTGACAGGGCACAGGATATGCCTTTCCTGGGACAGCATCAGCATTCCTCAGTGAGCTTTCCGACGGGCCGGGTTGGGTGTTGCTAGCGGAATTTTGCTCAGACAGACGAAAGATATGATTTTCATGTTACGCTTTGGTATGACGTACTAGCGGCAGCTGCTTTACCGGGAAGCGGGACAGTCGTGCTCCCCCGCTCCCTCCCCTTCCCCGGTCCGTGCACGTCCCTCACTGCCCTTGCATCTGATTTAGCAGCTGTGCAGCTGCTGTGGAGCTGGGTGAGTAAGCTGGTTGGGCAGGAAATTTTTCTTTTTTTGGTCAGTTTGTGTTCCATGGGATCAGATTGCTGCTCCGACCTAACCTGCAGCCACCCAGCCACTAGACAAGGGTGATGGGGAAGAGAAGAACATGCTGGTGGGGGCCCACAGTCTGACATGCAGGATGGTGGGGCTGACTGACCTCGAGGTTCAGATCCCTCACCACTGTTTTGTTGTACTTTCCCCTTTGCACTCCTCCTCCACCTTCCTCTGGTGCATCACCAGCCTCTTCGCCAGGAATGCCATTCATCTGGAAATGGCACTGCTGATTTTCTGCCCCTCCTTCCTCGACAGCCCAGCCAGACCAGTCACATAGCAGCACATCAGGAGACATTCAGAGACTGTGGGAGCAACGTTCAAATGGTAGATATCACCGGCAAAGCTGTGAAGGTGGTAATGCCCAAATAGGGAAGGGACTTCTTGGGTTGGTCATTAGGAAAGAGAAGGGCTCATTGGCTGGTTTAACATCCAATAAATGGTTTCACATTACAGATCATCTGAATACCTGCTGACACTGATCAGCCTTATTGGGAGGTCCAAGGTTCAATTATGGCCTGAAAATAATTTTAGCGCCTTGGCAGCATGACCTGATCTGAGTCATTGGCATAATGCAAATAGGCAAAAGTGTAAATGGACAAAGCTGCTCAGCACCATCGTTTTCCAAAAGCAGCTTAGCTGATTTCCAAATAGAGCTAGAAAAGCAGTGATGCAAATTCATATCTTCCACCAGTACATGTTAGTGTATTTACTGGCTTTCCAGTGATGAGTGCGGCTTCCAGAATAAGTAAACCCCATGCTGTTATGGAATAGGGAATGCTGTCCACAAGTACCGTGTGGATTTTATAAGGCAAATATCAGATTGAACAACTCCTTGCTACAAATCCTTTGCCAGGAGCCAGTTTTACCAGCGATTAAGGTAGCCAGCTGAATTTGCTGCTTTCTACAGTATTTCAATGTCATGAAGCAGTGATATCTTCCCAAACTAGTTAGGATCAGACTGATTTAATCAAGAATTCAGTATATTTGAGATGAGGGTTAGTTTTAACTTAGTTTGTTGATGCTTCTTTCTTACTGTGTAGTTTATAAATATTCTCCACCTCTCACGCACTACCCGTAACAGAGAAAATGATTTACTGGAAACAGACACAACTCAGCAGCAGCAGCTGAAGCTGTTGTTATTATTGACTCCATGGTCTCTTCTGGAGTTACCAGACTTACACTTTGACTAAGGCCAAACAAACTAATTCCAATTAAAGCAAGGACTTTAATGGTTCTTGCTTGAACAGCTTCAACTTTCACCTAAAATTTGCTAAAGTTTCATTGAGAATTTATTTAGAGTACATATGTGTTTCTAAATAACCCATACCCCCTAGTTTAATCTCTCCCAAAGAGGCAGGGGATACACTACTTGCCAATAGGGATCAAGCGAGGAAGCACTGTGATTGACCCCTGCTGCAGTTTCAGAAACACCAAAACACTTGGATAAGTAGACGCAGCAGGTTATTTCCCTTTCCCAGGCCCTGATGTGTGATGATAATTATTTCTATTCTTGCAATCTTCTCTGATTCCCCAACTACTGTTTCTATTTACTGCCATAGCTGCAGTACTGCAAAACTCAGGGAATCCTTTTCACCCACATTTCCTCCTTGGCAGGAGTAAATGAAGTCAGCTATGTCGGATGTCCTTTTTTCTCCATCATCTTTTTACAAAGAACCAAATTTGTCCTCGATCACTAAAAGCTAGATCCAAGGGACAGAAAATAACTGTGGGATGACGTTGGAGCCAGGTTTCTGGTTTGAAATGCCTCCGAAATGGAGCTTTTCCGTGTCACTGAATGATCGTCAGTTACTGACGGGCACATCTTGAGCTGCACGCTGCCAGCACAACTTTCCTTCCATTAACCTCCGCAGCAGCCACTCCCCTCCCAGGGGGAGCATCTGGTCTGTGTTTTCCAAAGAGATTCCTTACGCCGTCAGCATTTACATTTCCGATTAACCTTTCACAAGAAGCTGGGTTTGTCTGAAACCAAGCTGGTGTTGGAAGCTCAGCCAACATCACTTCAGTCAAGTCACACATGCAGTAATGCCATCTTGCTTTCTTTCAAGGTGAGGATCAAGCCCTCCAAGACCTACAGCTCTGCTTGAAAGGCTCAGCTTCGAAAATTGCACTAATTTCTGCTGATACAAAAGGCTAACTGGTACAGCTCTTGACTTAGACCCAAAATAAAGCACAGTGAGTTACATTACAAGATACCTGTGAACTCTGTAGGTCATTAAAAGCATTTTTCTTTCTGACTGGTGTTAGGTAATATATCCAAATTATTGATTAATAGCTAGATCCCCTGCAAAGGGAAGTCATCCCATTTACTTCAAGGACTGATCATACATTTCTACCTATCAGTTAGTGCTTAGATAGGAATTACCATCTTTAAAGACTGTTTAAAATACAAATACTCACTAATATTAAAATAAGACATATATGAAATAGCAACTCTTTTGAATAAATATTCCCCTCAAGTTCAGCCCAGAAAAGCCTGAAATTAAAACCAATTAATCAGCCATAGAAGCATTGACTTCATCCTTTCTTGTTGCTCCAGCTGAGGCCTCATCTGTACATGGATTTTGTAAGATTGCAGCAAAATACAATGAGGAGCGGTTTATTTATTTATTTTTAAAACTAAAACTGTTAAGAGATGAAAATTGAAGAAACACAATACTGGATGTTAGGAAAGCCACAACAATGGGCACAAGAAACAAAAGCAAAAGAAATATATACATTAAACTTGCTTACAATTCTTTGATCTTCAAGACTACCCAACACTGTTTTTGGAAAAAAATTATTATTCTGAACATAAAAGGGAGTTCTTTTCCTGTATCATTGAGCATAAGTGTTGTACTAGGTTCTGGGCCATTAATTATGAGTTAATTAGGCATATGTGCAAACTGCAGTCAAAGCTGTGACTTTAACTCTTGTAGAAGAACCTGCCACGTTTTCATAGCCAGCCTGGTGTGGAGATGGGTGACAGGGCAGCCCCGGCAGCGGAGGCAGCCACCTGCTTCGCACCTTTCCTCCTGTCCCTGAGCAGCCCCAGGTTATTAAAAAGCTTTTCTCTCTGATCTACCCACTGTTAGCAGCCAATATCAGGTTTCCAGCTCTGCAGTTTTCTGTCTTTGCTTCCTTAAAGATATTTGCCAAGAAGCGCTGCCCAAAAAATGGTCACCATGTTCAATAATAACAGTTTTGGGAGCAGGTGAGTGACAATAAGGGCTTCCAGCCTCCCTGATGCCCGTTCCCCTGTGTGGGCATGCAGGGAACTGGAGAAGAGAAACTATTTGTGAAATAGCCTAGATTTTGGGCACACTTTTAAAGAAAGGAAATACACCCTGGCTTACACTTGGCTCCATCATACAACAAGGCTGGCACACTTTGGTTACAAAAAGGGAAGTTATTGCTATATCTTTCTTGCTTCTCAAACCAAAATGAGGCCTGTCACTCCAAAGACAATTCTGATCTAAACAGAGTACAAGATTTGCAAAAAAAGAGATGGTTGGTATAAAGACTGGCATTTATAAATGTCAACGTAACAGAAATTTTCACTTTTCTGTCCAAAATATCCTTCTCGGTTCTTTAGTCTGGGAAAATATGAAGCAATTCAATGAGGTTACAGTGATGCTTCGGTTTACTGGAAAAAAAAAAAAAAAGTTTTAATTCTTTCCACAGTTCCATTAAACATTTTCTTCACAGGAGAATTTGCTGGAATAGTTGATGTGGAATAAAATATTCCACAGTACCCAGTCCAGGATAGAAATATTCAGATGCTGGTACCCAGTTGTCTTTTCCTTACTTAGCTTAGCCCACTCAGGGAATTACATTAAGCTAAAACGGACATTCATTTGGAGTAAGGTTCCAGGAACAGAGACGTTCAGGAATCGCTTTAAATTTTAAACAAACCTGAGCTAACTCCAGAGCAATTTCCTAACACTAGGTCTTATTTTATTGCCATACGTTACTGGGAGGAGATGGAAAATAAAGAGATGTACAAAATCCCCAGGCAACATCAGAACAGCTTTCAAAAGCAATTTTGGCTTCCCTGGGCTCCTGCTGCCTTCAGTAGCGAGTGCTTAAGAGAAATCCCGTTACTGCATGGGACAACTTTCCCTTTCAGAGATTTGCTTCCCACAGAAAAGCCCATGGGAACAAGACGATAAGCAGAAAGACCCAGATGATTGTGAAATCGGATCCACGCTCATCTCCCCGCTGGGCTGGGATCTGGCGGAGGGTCCGTCCTCAGGAAGGACTTCACACCTTGTTCTGCGACAGCCAGTTTTGAGGGGGTTTAATACTTTAAGCTGAGAAAAAAAGGTGGCAGCGGGGCCTGTTTATAATTGTGCAAATAGTGCAGAGAAGTTAAAAAAAAAAACCAAATAAACCCTCCTTGCTTCATGCAGTACGGGAAGCGTCTGGCACCCGACTGCATCTGCTAGGAGGCAGACCTAAGACAAACAAGTGGGAGCATGTCCTAGCACACTCTGTAATTACACGCTGGATCATCCAGAGGCCGAAAGTATCAACAGCTTTAATATATGACTAGCTAGATTAAAAAAAAAACAAAATTGGGCTGAGCGATTATTAGAGCTGACGGTCTGCTTGCAAGAAATCTCCAAGCAGTGATTTGCAGCCAGGGCACGAAACGAGAGGGATCGTCTTGTATTTGCCCCCTTCAGCGTGCTGAGTAAGGCAACGAGCAGCGATTTGTGCCATTGTGCAGAGCACCCTTAAAAGTTAGGGAGTTCAGATGATGTGCAGATCCCATTTAACCCATGGGAATGGGTTAAAGCAAAGCTGAAAATCTTCTCAAGGCTTTTCCTGAGGTTGTAATTAGGACTTGGAAGCTGCATATTTTATCTGTCCCTCCTGTACACTTCTGTAAGCACGCACTGCCAGTGCTGCCCATTGCTGAATTGTGCAGATAAGGAAGGGGCAAAAATGCAGCCATTCACAAATGGTAAAAATCTGTGTGATTAAAAGTTCCCTTTCTGCACTCCCACTGCAAGAGCCCAGGACAAACTTGACATCACAGACAAGCATGTACAACATGAAAGTACTTGCTTAGCTTTATGTCAGGGACGTGTTTCTGTGTTATGCCGAAGTTGCTAGCATACACAGGGCTTGAATAGCATAGCACAAGGCACTTGAGAAAGAGGTAAAACCAGCATTATGCTGCAAAAATGAGGTCTGAAAATCATGTGCTATTGTCAGAGACTGGAATGCAGTCCCACAGCAGCGCAGCTGGGGACTTCCCATCTATATTTAGGGTGTTGCAATCCTACCCTCTCACCCACACATTCTCACCCTCAGCGGGATGCCAGCTCTGGCATTTCTGGAGCAGAAAGCGAGCTGGCTCCCTGCATCCCCTTCCATGTCGGTGTCGCAAGTATCAGCTCTCAGGTTGGGGTGAGAGCGCGTGACGAGGCCGTGTTTGGTGGCAAAACTGTGCATCACTTCTAACTACTTAGGTGATTGAGAGAAAGGTTAAGAAGTGACTCAGAGCTCTGAAATACTTGATAGTACATGGTATTAAACCTATGTGCATAGTTCTCATAGGAGCTGTTTGCACTGCACCCGAAGGCTGACCTGGAGTGGGCTTTGATGACCTCTCGTGCTGTGAGCCACGACATGGTTATTAACAACACTGCAGCCAATTACCCTTTACGTGCATGTCCCAGCGAGCATGAAGGTGATATTTACATTGCAGTGTCTGTGCTCATTCCCACTCTTCCAGCTAACAGGAGTGGAGACTCACATCGATTCCCCACCATCCCACCTGTACTACAGAAAGGTGCAGCCTTCACTGCTCACACATCATTCTGCACAAAACCCAAAGAAACGTTCAGTTAAAGAATAGAAACCCAATGCTCTCTGCTTGTTTGATTTGCTGTTCAAAGCCAGCCCACAAAGCTTAGGTGCAGTCTTTTTGTTCTCACTCTGTAGATTTAAGACTTATTCAAACACTTGTCAGACGGCGTGAGGCTTTTTTTAGTGAAGCCCCACGTACACCCAGCACTCCCACATACACTACTCATTATGCCGCTTCCTAATATTTTCCATATCAGTCACTGCTGCACACCAGGATATACATATTGAAATTTGCCCTTCCCTTTTGATTCATTCGGAGATGTCATCGTGCACAGCTACAGATGTCAGCGCGGTGGCACTTACGCGTCCTCGTGACACAGCTTCCTAGGCGGAGCAGTAAAAGTAGGGCGGTGAGGAAATAACCCCTCGCTGCTACCAGAGCAGTGGCAGAAAACAATCATGGCACGTCAATTAAGTGGGTATTTAGTAATACACTGTAGTGAGATTATTTGACAACGTTTGGGCAAGGGAAAATGGAAAGTGAAAGTTTAAGACTTAGAACCAGATGTAGATTAAAAGCAGGTTGTACACAGGCAGCATTTCTAACTTCTGGGATCTTTTTTGCTTTTATGAGAGCCCTCAGTTCTTGGAGTTGTGGTTTAACATGACAAATTCAATTTTCTTTTTAAAATGTGTTTATAGCATTTGTGGTTGCAGAGCAAAGGCTGAAATATGACTTCCAAAAGCACAAAAGACTACAAGGCTAATAACCCCCCTTCCTCCCCCAACCCAATCCTCTTTTTCTTATTATTTAAAAGGTCTTTACTTCTTAATTCTTATTATTTTGAGTGTTTTAGGACTAACATAAAGCCTTTGCTTGGAGCCCCTGTTGCTGCAGCGCAGTCGTCGCTGGAAGGTGACAGACTCTCACCACTCTGGAACATTTAAAATGATTATTTAGACCTAGTTGCAGAGGGTCAGAGCCAGGCTTTCAGCAGCAGCTTCTTCTTAAAATAGCAACTGTTTTACTTGGTTTATAAATCTAAATACCATTTATGGACACAACCCCACAGACGGGGGTGGGATCCCTTTTTGATGTATGAACTTCGTGTTTCAGACTGAGAGAATCAAATGAATCTGCCAAAATAAAGGCACATCATGGAAAAACCTGCAGACAGATGGCAGAGGCGATATATGAGTGTGGAACTGCATGCAAATCCAGAACTGCATCCAGGCACTGCATCGTTGTTGCCTTATGGTTGGTTCAACGTGCGCGAGCACAACTGGTGAAACAGTCCCTGGTCTTTGCTACTGTCCCTGGGGGAGAGCCACGTGCCAGCCCCTGCCACCAGCAGCAGGGACAGCAGAGCCCATGGCAGCCTGCGGTCACAGCAAGGTCACGCGCAGACTGCAAGAGGACTAGCACAGACTGCTGCAAGAGTATGTAAAAATTGCCTCAATGAGGACAAAGAAGTGATTTCACAATTAGTGCAGAAACAAAACAGGCCGCTGCGTTCATTGCATCTCCAGGGAGTGTCGTAACGCCTGTGCGTCCTTCGCCGGGCACCAGCGCCTCTCACTTCTCAGTGCAACACCTTGTACTTAATTCAGTGCAGCTAGTGTCAGGTCCTACGCATGAGGGCTTTTTTTGTGTAATCCTAAATGTAATTAGTGGTGGTATGAAAGGGCCTGAAGATTTTCAGGGTTTTTTTGGTGGTTTTTTTTGGTTGGTTTGTTACTGCAAGCTGGATACAAATAGCATTACTCACATTTAGCAGCACAGTATTCTGGCTTCCAGGGACAACCTGCGGAGTTGGGCAGGGGGCTGTTACAGATGCTGGGGTAAAGGCAGCTTTCTCTGAAATGCACCATCCAGACCTCACACCTGCATCTACATGGATTTAGGATCTGAGCACATGGATGCAACTGGCCTAAATATGTTGGGTTTACATCAGTTTTTAACCACACAAAAGCTCTCCTCCATGTAGATAACATTGAGAAGAAAAATTTAGAGAAAGAAAAAAAATAAAGTGCAAGCAGAATCCAGAACTCAAACATTTTACGCAAGAGTCCCTAAAACTGCACATTTTTAAACAAGCGCTGTAGTTTAGCTCTAAACTTTGTTGCATCTTTGTAAATCCAAAAGGCAGAAAATCAGTAAGCATAATAAGATATATTTGTATTTTCTATCTAAACATTTCAAAAGCCAGAAAGAGGATGGGGTAGGACTGGGTGCACAAGAAGTTAATGTAAGACAACATTATTTATAAATAAATTCTCTGAGGAATGATACAAACAACTTTTCTAACACAAGACTTAAATTCTTGCCATATTTTCTTTAAACGCTTTGAGGACTTTTAATTATTCTCCCAGAGAAACTGCTAGCATCCCATACAAACCTCTGAGATAGTTTAGCAAAGCGCTATGAAGTGAAGGTCCCCAATGCCAGCTTGCTCTTTACTGCTGTGAGTGGGCTCCGCAGAGGTAGTGGGTAGGCTCCCCAGAGGGACTGGCTCACGGATAAATTTCCAAACAAGAGAAAAGTTTGACAGCAGCTGAAAGATTTCCTGCCCATGAGCCACGCAGATAGAGAGCAGTGCTGGAAGCCACTGTACGGGAAGGTAGGAAGACATTTCCATTACCAGCCATCCCCTGCTAGAGGGAAACCCAGGGTTTTTTTCAGGTACTCTGGCTCTGACACCCCCTTGAAGCCACCAGACATTTCTCTGTGTGTTAAGTGAATAACTGAGTCCCTTTCGTCTGTGCAAAGTTTTGCAATTTTGCCTTCAAATATAAGGCTGAGCCCAGCACCTCCTCCTACCAGCAAGCACTGATCATCGACAGAGGTTGCGACTCCTTTACTGTATCACTGGAGATAGATTGCTTGTACATCAGAGATTACTGCAAAGTCCAGACCAGACCATTCTTGTTTGGGGAGAAAATGAGAAAGTACAAAAGGTGACTGCGGGTTATGTTTATAGATGTACTGTGCGACGGCGAAGCAGTACAGAAACTAGAGAATGCAGAAGGGCACCAAAAAATACCAGTTCCATGCGGATTTCATATGTCACCTACCTGTGAATGATCTGCACAGAGATGGGGGCATGAACTGGCTGCAGCTGTGTCCAAACTAGGACAACAGTATGCATTTAAACTGTCTTTGGAAATCAAAGCAGTACTTGAATTCTAGATTTAAAGACCATGTCTTGATGCATATACTCAGGGAAGACTAAGCAAAATTTTACAAGCAACCATAATTCAAATATTTCTTTTGTGTGCCTGATTTTGCACCCATGATTATGATCTTTTGACACAGATGTACATGTATAATTTATACACTGATGCAATGTCTATTTGTGTAATACACAATGTTCTGTGACATTCACCAGAAATTCTCCATGAGGAAATCCTGACTGCTTGGTGCTGCCTTCATGCAACCTTCCCTTCCTTCCCCCTCTGTACAGTGCACAAAGTACAGGAAACGTCCTCTGTCATCAGCTGTATATCTAACAGCACAGATCCCTTCTTATTTACTTCCCCATACGGTTCAGGTTCATTTACACTACTCACAAATAGACAAACTGTGTTGTCAGCTGCAATCTCATGGCATAAAATAGAAGTTACCCTCTCTCTCTCCTGTCACTCTCTCCTGGTGTGCTGTACACCCTTCTTTTTCTGCTTAGCACATAAACTGTAAATATGTGCATTTAATGTGGTATTTTGTCTCTGGTTTTGAGATAGCCTGCTACTTCTAGCTAAATAGCTCTGAATGTTTGTGCTGGCTCCCTTGGAATAATTCATCTTGCAGTACCGCCAGTAGATTCTCACTACTGACTTTGAAATAGAGTTTAAGCCTAGCTAATAATTCTGAATCAAATACTTCTTATTTTTCCGATAGAAACTGTATCTTGATGTTCTTGCTAATGCTTTATCCACCTGTTGTAAACTGTATCAAGAGTTGCAATTGGGATTACAAAGGCTTGGAAAATGCAGAGGAGGGAGTGGAAAACCCTACAGCTCCTGGTTTGGGATCTAGCTAAAATGCACTGATGGATGCTGATAGCACGTAGGCACTCAGTTACAACAAAACACCCACTGCTGCTGAGATGTCTATAAATAAAATAACACTGAACTTTGCTCTTCCACATCCAGCCAGTTTCAAAAAGGGCAAATTACAGTCTCATATTATACTGGGGTTTCTACACTGAGTGTTATTCTCAAATAGTTTTTAAGATGAAAAGACATTCTTTTCTGTAGATGGAAATGCTGGTAACTTCAAAAGCAGGTTCCATTATCTACCTCTAATTAGTTTTTCAAGTATTACACGTGTTTGTATGGAGAGGTTTACCTTTACCAACGTAAGCTAGCAGTGAGCCATTTGCAATCAATAACATACAATTCTGAGCTATAACCCATATGCTGCCAAGCATCTGCTGTCCACCCAGTTCTGCTGTGTTTTGTAAACACTTACTGGCCTTTGCAGCTGTTCTGGGTAACTGGAAGATAACCTCATCAATACGTATTCTGTATAAATTTACACCTTCCCATGTCGCTATTGGTTTTTCTGACCTGTGCAGTACATCTCCCAAGTACTGGCTTGAGTTGCTTCTTACCAAACACAAGCATCTCTGACAAAATATAAAGTCGCTTCCTGACTAGAAGGTCACATTGTTGTGCAGCGAGAGCCTTGCTAATGCCAGGAGTGATTTATTATTGGCTGGAGATTTTGATCTGATAACGTTATTTGTGTTGGTAGATTGCTCACGTGTCAGGATTAGTGCAAGACACCAAACAAGGAACACAGTGTTCTGCTCTTATTTATGTTTCTTGCTATAGTTCCCTCAAAGACTAACATTATTAACTTTCCCTGTCAGACAAATGACACTCAATTTCAGGTCATTTATACCCGCCTCTAGCACCTCAGGCATTCTTAGATGAGCTTAAAAATCTGATGGAAAGCTGAAGTATAAATGTAGCAATGTGTAATACAGGTATTTACGTCAAAATAGACATTTGTGGATGGTTCCTGTCACTATTTAGGACCTCAAGCCATCAGCAAAACACTAGGAGAAGCTATATGGACTTTAGTGGCATTACTCATGTGCTTTGCTAGACGTAAGGTCTCAGTGCTTCCTTTCTGGAAGTTTTGGAATGACATTCAGAAAAGACAGACCTGATCCTTGCCCATCAGACTCTCTGGCAAAGGGACACCTACGTTTCACGCTCTGCAGCTCTGTACTGCAAAGCCTCAGCCTTCTGTAAATGCCCTCAACAGGGACTCTGCTGGGACCGGGGGCATTGCGAGCACAGGAACACAGCTGGGACTGGTGGCATTGTAAGCACCTGGAAGGATGAAGCAAGAAGAGATCAGCAGAGAAAAGTCTGCAAAGCAAATGCTTCTGTGTGCCTAAATTTGTCATATATGCACTATCTCCATCTAGGTTTCCTTCTTTGAACTAAGGAAGTGCAGCCGCCTTCTCTTTGCAAGAGCGCTTACGGCCAGGGTTGGAATAGCATCTGCTTCATTCCCTGTTGGCTGTGAAACGCTAAGTGACTAAACCACTAATGCCTATATATTGACTGCAGTGGTCGTAACAACCTGCATGCAGGACACGAAACAGGGAGCAAGCTGAGCCTGATTATACACGTAGAAGACAGACATATTTAGTGAGAGACTGGTGTTTTTACATAGCTGCTTTCCAGCACCCAAGCATGCTCCAAACACAGAATAGTTTCCACTGTTTCCCTTTTCACACATGCTCAGAGTTTTCCAAACTATTCACCTTTGGTGAAAAGCTTCATGCCTGGCCCCTGCTAGAAGGTCAGCTTGTTTTGAAACACGAGCAAAACTCTTTCAGTTGTTAAAGATGTGGGGCAGCAGATGGATTGGCTTTTACATCCAAGGGTTTTTTACTTCATCATTGTCACAAAAGTTGTGCACCCACTTCCTTGAAATTTATAGTTCATTTTTTGAATGAGGCTTTTGTGGACTGGTAAACAGAACTGTCCCCTAATAATTTAAATACATAACAGGGAAATTAGGTCTCCCATTGCTACATAGAATGATTGGGTTTTTTTAAGCAAAACCTATTTTAGTCCTGTACTTTTTGTGCCATCGTCAGATTTTTTACGGGTGCATGCTGACATTTGCATAATTTCCATGAGGGAGACTGAAACGTTTCAGGGAAACATAATGCAAAGTCCATGAAGAGAAAGCTTTTCATACGGCGGTGGGGGGGAAGGACACGACAATGCCAAGGTTAACTGGGGAAATATTTTCCGTTGTGCCATGCAGGGCTTGCCCCCTAGTTCTGGCTGCATTCATTCTGGCACATGCCCTCTAAACCATACATTTTCTTCAAACTGGTGTGTTTTGGCCAGGTATTTTTGTACAAACCTACAGTTCCTCTACAGTCTGTCTGCAGAACAAGGACAGATGCGATGGAAGACTTGACTTTCATGGTATTGCTGAAAAAATCCCTCTGCACATTATTTTCCAGCCATTCCCCAGCTGAAGAAAAGGTGCATCCTCCTCCTGGGAGGAGATCAGGAGAAAGAAGAGAGACAGAGGATTCCCTCATGGGTTACAGTACCCTTTCCAAACACCAAAAGCAGTATTTTTTTCCTCACATTTACCCGAGATCCTGATCCAAGGCCCATGGTTCCATCAGTCAGGACAACCCATACAAAGTTGAAAGCGTAGGTTGATGATGACATGGAAGAGGCAGTGTTCTGTAGTCTACAGCTCTGCATGTGATTCACAGAGAGCTGAAGTTAACCAGCCATAAACAAGGCAGACGCACGCTTCCAATCTCCCATCCCGCCTCTCCCCCTGCTCTCAGCCAGCTTGCCCAGGATCCGCTCCAGCACTTGTCAGGCCATTTTAACTCATTGAAATGGCAGAAAATGATCCAGAAAAAAGTTTGATATGCTTTATATTATGTTAGAAAGATAAGTTAGCTCAGTTATGGTTCAGAACTGGTTCAAGGATGGGGCAGGACTGTATAGCCAAGAGCGAGCAGAGGAAGGAAGAAAAGGGAAAGGCAGGGAAGAAGAAAAAGCAGCAAAATAAGCTGTTGCATTGGCTAGACTGCCATGGTAAACAACACTGAACACCTAAAATATTTCATCCTGGCAGTCAAGATATACCTTGGCTGGAAGATGTAGAATAACAAGGGAATATAAGAAGTGATACTTGGTGGAATAACAACAGTAATCTTAAAAACCTGCAAATGTCTAATGATACAATACATATCATGAATTAGCACATTAACAAATGGGAAAAAAAAAAATCTGAGAGACAGTATCAGTTTTAAACTACACTGGAGCTATCTTCTACTTCCAACTTTCTTCTGTTTCTGTGATTATACTTTGTTAACTCTGACAATTTATTGCACTGCCTCTATAAACATTATATATGTTAGATTATTTTCTCATTCATGTTCCATTTCCCACAGAGACCCCACATGTGGTATTTCTTACCAAATCTCCTTTTCTAGGAGAAGACCATTTGAATAATGACTGCAGTGGCAACGATATTTAATTGAGAGGCACCACCACTGTTCACAGCATTACGGTATTTCCAGTTATCCCAGTTACGCACAAATTCAAAGGCAGGAGAGATGAAAATAAGAAGGCTGGACATTTTAAATACAGTATCTTCATCTATGTAATCTGCACCTCAGATAAACTCCACTAACCCAAAGACAAACTTTCTTTACTCATTATCAAGACACCCACCATATCCAATAGCTCAGAAATCTAGAGTTGGAGAAAGATCAGAAGCAGGAAGGCTGCCAGGAAAGATGTTTAGGATGATGCTTTCTCTTGTATTACCAGCACAGCTGATGAATTGCAGTGTGTTTTACGGTTATCTTACAGTTAAAAGTCATATGGAAAAATAATACACAACAGAAAATGTTCATCTCAGGATTGAAAAAAAAGCATTCCTGGACATAAGTAAAATAATTCTGACAATATACATAAGAGAAAGAATTATATTCATTACACATTGGGCAAAAAGGACTAACAAAATATGTGGTGATGACACAAGGAGACAAGGTCAGATTTTAGAGCCGAATCTTTAACCCCTAGTCCTTACCTGGTTATTGCCTGCTGTCCTGTCTCCACACTTCTGGTACAGAACACCATAATTATTCAATATTACTGTTTTTACCACTCCTTCCTTACAGCTGTTCACCATGACATAGGTGAGAAAGGTGACTAAGGACTCAGATACTCCAGTTCTGTTCCATAAGAAACCTCAGGATTTTGGACAACTCAGTGTTCCTGTACCTTTTTGTTTCAGAATTAGTGAATCATTCATTTTTTCTACCTTTCTGGCCTGTTTTCTTGATTTCAGTTTTAACCTCTGTATGGCAGGTGGGAGCCCAAACGAATCTCAGATGCAACAAAGCATTCAATCTCACTGCATTACAGTAGAAAAAAGTCCTTAGGACCTTCATAGGGACAGAGTCACTTCACATTTATTACACCACTGTACAGTCTTCATTTATTTTTCACAGTTATTAGAGCTTTCTTGCACATCTTGTAGATGAAAACCTCATTTATTTTATGCTTTAGCATCAACGATGCTTTTTTCACTATCCCATTTTGAATGAATTCCCCATATGTAATTCCATCCCTTCATCTTTTGGTACAGGCCAAAGACTTTTTTAATCTTCTCAGGAATCTGGATTTATTAAAAATAAAGAGCAATGGTGAAAAGAGAGACAGAGAACAAAAAACTATACAAAATCACAGCTGGTCTAAAACTTCGATACTCACAGGAGAATACTGACTGCACTTGTACCACCAACTAAAATTAATGGGTATTGCACATTTCAGCCACCCAGCTCGGACAGCTGGCAAATCCTTAGAAGAACAGAGTTTTACTTCTCCACAAAATCTAACGCCAAGAAAAATGCTGAAAGGTTTGTCTTCTTGCTTACAAGAATGTTATTTCTTTTAAAAGAACACCCCTCACCCTACAAACAAGGAACTCAAGCATTTATAATAATATAATTTAAATAGAACATGAATAGTTTAAAATTGGGTTAAAAAAATCTGGCTTGTAGCGCTTAATGGAAGATGGAAAATAACGCAGTCGACAGAGAAACATTATACTTCAAGAGAAATGTTCTATCTATTCTTAACTCACTTTTATCAATAATCCCCATAGCTGGCTTCTGGCCATCCCAGATGAATAATTTAGAGCCAGGAAAAAAAGCAATTTGGACAGACATTATCCACATCTGTAATTCATCTGGCTTGCTATATTAAGTCATTCACCTGTTAAAAACTAATTTACTAGCATATAGCTGAATATGCTTAAAGGTTACACAGCTAAAAATAACACTGCCTCCAGGATTTTCTATACGGTGAAATACATAAATTATCCTTGTCAGTATGTTGCTATAAAAAGGCATTGGCTTGTATTTCTAGAAGCAGACATTTCAAAGTTCAGTCAGGGGTTACATTTTGCAAATACAGCTTAAATAGCTTTGCAGCATATTCAAACATGTGCGTTTTGTTTTTAAAGATACTTTATTATTGCCATTATTCAGCAAAAAAGTTATCAGGCTCACCATATGTGAACAGTAGCACATGCCTAAAACTAAAATAAATTATGAGGGTGTTTTTTTTTTTTCTTAAATTAAAATTTTTTTGTAAATGCTCTATGGCTGATCTAACTTAAACCTGCAAATTTATTTCTGCAAAGTCACTGCCCAGACATGCTCCTCTTCCTCAAGAAGGGTGACTGGGCAGCTGCAGCTCCTTCTTCCATCCCACCGCCGCTGACCCCGCAGCTGGAGTCTGCACCCGCACTCCTCGTAACCCCTCGCTCCCGATCGGGTTCATGATTCATTTACAACACAAGGGAGCCATCACGATAGTCAGCCAGTGTCCGTCCCCCACTGATTTTCCACTCCAAGCTCTCTTGGGCTAGAGGGAATGTGGCTTTATTCCATCTTGAGCATAATGAATAAAACCATTTGCAAAGCTGCACATGTGCATCACAGTCTCTGTGTTGCTGTTGCTACAGCCCTGGTAGGGCCTAATAGAATATTCATTGTTTGTCATTATATGCAAGGTGGAAAAAATGCTCTTCGACTCTTGGGAGCCTGAGATGACTTTCACTGGCCTGAAAGAGACAAAAAAAGGTTTCCATCTCTAATTTGGATCTGGAAATCACCGAGATGTAGGGTTAACTCTACAGCTTATGCCTCCAGTGGCCAGGACACCAACCCTTCGGTACCACTGAGCAATGCCTTACTAGAAACGACTGAAGCCAAACGTACGGCCATTGTCTTGCAGTTTCCTTCTGCTAATGAAAATGCAGCAGAAAAGCCAACATGGCAGAACGCCAGCTACATTAAATATAAAACGTGCAGCTAGTAAACTTTTGTCCATAAAAGAAGTTATCCGAGGGTCAAAACAATGGAAAATTGTAGTTTTAGTGTCAACACTATGCCAAGTATTGTCAGAATCAGAGAGGGTTTCTGCTCCAAGTGAGCAGATGGAAATTATTCTATTGCATCGAGATAAAGCAGGGCTCCCACCCGGGAGCTGACTGCACAACTACATCTCTCTGCCTGAGCAGAGCCTTTCAACCACCCCCCAATGCAAAGCAGCTTTCAGGAAGAAGGTTCAATATTGCAGCTATTTTTAATATTGCTCCCTATTTCTCTTGTCCAGAGATGCAAACGCAAGGACGACTCGTTCCATGAAAAAACAAGATACTTCCTTTGATAAACAGGATGTTGGGTTTTCTTTGGAGTCACACTCACACCTGTTCTCTTTATGGCTGCGTAAACATCCTCAGCTCCCCCCATATCCTTTTACATGCTGTACACATAACGCATCTTCCTCTTGCTATATTCATTGCTGGGCTTCAGTGGGAGCAGCTGGGATGTCAGTCAGAATGCTCATGTTGTTAGCAGGGTACATTAATCACTCTATCTCGTTTACAGCACTGCAGCAGAAAAGCACAAAGACAAATACATGAATCCATTCACAAACATTACGAAGAAATACACAAGTTTTCCTTTTAGCAGAACAAATATTGAGAAGTGACCTGTCAAATCACAAGATCAGCTGGCATCCTGGTCTACAGTATTACTTATATTTACTTTCTCTTGTCTTATCTAACTTGATTAACTTGCATTCAGGATATATGCATACATTCATGTTTATCTTTCTGAATATAGCACCGTGACTGGAATAAACCTCTGCTGGAGTGAAATTCCACTCAAGTCAATGGTATCCAGCCATGTTCCAACACATGGGCTGGGTTATCTTTTGTTTTGACTATTTAGATCACATCCTTAAGCGGTGCCATAGCTGCACTGAAGTCCAGCACTGCCCACGCTGCCCTTTGGACACAGGGTCCAGGTGCTCCAGCGTCTGCCTCCAGCAGGAAGCTTTGGGATACCATCCTCCTGATGGTTCTGAGCAAACAAGCAGGGAGCAGTGTCCACCTCTCCGTTTCCACCTTTCCCTACTCTTGTGGGTCCATGCCCTTCATCCAGTTTTCTTTTTCATAGCTCCTTTCGTCTCTGTCTCCCCAGATTCATACGGGCTTTCAGTTGCTCATGTGCCCCTTTTCCCTTCCTTTGCACCCAAGGACCATTCAATTCTGCAGGACGAGCCTTGGCTGCCTTTCTCCAGAGAAATCTAACTGCAGCACGTCAGCAGCAGCAGACAGACAGACTTGAGATACTAAGTTCTGATTTAAAGATGAGGTTTACACATAGAAGTGAGGGCACTGCACCTTGAGGCAGGAGGTTCCTCCAGCAGCAGAGGTATGTGAATTTACACCAACTGAGACTTGGCTCTAAGCGAGTAAAAGTGCAAAACTATCAGAGAAAACACTCACTTCTAAATCAGAACATTTAACAGTTTACCACATCAAAGAAACCTAGGCTGGCTTAGGATTCCATGTAGGAAAACAGAACTTCGGTTTCATATGCTTATAGCTTTTAAACCCAAAGCAGCTCATGTGCTGCAGTTGACTTTTGGCTTTGGATCATTTAACTCTGAAGCTTGAACGGTCAAGGAGTAGCATATTTATGGACCTGAAACTTTAGGCTTTGCGCGTATCCAGTTTATGAGCTAAAGGAAATTAAAGAAGATTACTAGCTTTATTTCTTTAGTTACAGCAGCATCTTTTTAGAAGCAGTTTGTCTGACAGACACTTGGTGGGAGTTAGTTTCAGAAAGAGATGTAAATGCAAACCATCATATCATCGTTCCTGGAAAACAAATAGTCCTTCATTACCAGCAACCTGGAAATGAAGTAATGAAACAAAGAACACAGAGGTGTTCGATGGCTCTTCTAGTTATTACACTTGTGATTCAGCTCTTAGATTTGGGGTAGCAATTTTCTTGTAAGATCAAAGAGAGATCCAATATATGTAATAACTGACAGACTTTATCTTAAAACATTTATCATCTTAATAAACAAAACACAGGGAGAGAGACAGGAAATCAATACATTCATTTTAGAAATAACATCAAGAACAATGATCTGAGGAAGAATAATAAGAGGAAACAGAGAAGATAAAGCGCACGAGTAATTTTAAACAGAAAGAAGACAATAACATTCTTCTAAACTAGCAGGGGAGCTACAATGAGGGCGACCTGGGTAGCTAGAGGTTATAAATAGTATGGAACAATAGAGAACAAGAAACCAGAACTTTTTAAGCCGAGGGAAAGAAATGAAACTTTACAGTCCCATAAAGTTTTTTGTGCAGTAATTAATACTCATGTGAGTAGGACACTACTTTTTTCCTCATCAGTGTTTATGAGTGTCCCTCTCACTGCACATCATAGTTAGAAAGACCAGGGCTGAAGAAAAACTTTACCTAATATCAGGGCTATTGGCACAAAGCCACAGGGTAAGATCAGAGAACTTGTAATTGAGCATTTCTAGTGAGACTGATGAGATAAAGATGCTGAAGAACTAAGTTAAGACAGTTTTCAAAATGATTGTACAATAGAGGGAGATCTCAAATACAACAATATTTGAAGGAAAAAAAAAAGAAAAAAAAGAAGTTTAACTTCAGTCGCAAGCAAAAGAAGAAGAAATATCTATAGCTGTTACTTTCCACAACGGTGGTTGCCTTGATGCTGTTGCAAATGACTCATGAGCTCCATGACCAGCTCGTCTTTGAGAAGAACCAGTCCTAAGTCTAATAAGCAGTTGACCATTTAGGAACAGAGTTCATTTCATAGGGATTACTTTTTCTCTTCTTGAGAATGTTTTACCAGATTATAAAAGCATTCCTCTGCACAGATTTGTCCCCCTCCACCTCACCCCACTCCATTCCATTCTCATTTAATTTAATCAAGCATCAAGGTACAATAGTTGCAGGCATTTACTATTACGCTGCAATGCACAAGGAAAAGTTACAAACAAGGCAACGTGAGAAAGAAGAGACATGCGGGAGGGGCAATAGGTAACCAAAATAAGGACTACACTGTAATACTTGTTGTGACTTGAGAATTCTTAATTATTCCACTAGATCACACTCACTCACTGAAATCCCCTTTTTAGCTTATGGAAATCTATTTATAGTAGTCACAGTAATCATCCAGTTTTCAGACCTTTCATGGGTATTTCATTACATTCTCTGTTTTCCAAAATGAGTCATTCTTGCTTCAGAGTCATTTCTGAAGACGACAATACAATATGCAGAGAAAATGCAGTATTTTCCTCCCTCCAGAATTTTTCTCAATAATTTTCTTATTCCATTTCAGAGGGCATTATAAACATGTATAATGACATTTCTACAGTTCTTGGGTCATCAGCTGCTTTTAATCAGCATAGTTCCAGTTCAGTTACCAGTTCTAATGAGTTCTTTCTCACTGAAATTAGTGGAATGATACAGATATAAATTCAATTAAGATTTGGCCCAGTTACATAAATAAGCTAATGCCTGTAGCAAGAAATTATTTCTTGATTTTTAAACAGTTGGAGAAACAGCAGTGCATTTAATTTTTTTTTTTAAATTAAGGATAGTATAAATAGGAGGAGCACTGAAAAATAATCACATACATGAATACAGTAATTTAAAGGGGTAGGCAGAATTCTTTTGGATCAACTAGCAACTCTTAAAAATGCTTGTGAATCACTAGGCAGTTTTCTCCCCAAAATCCCTCTTTTCCCACAGAGCAGTGGAGGACAGGACACATACCTTTTAGACCAGCATGGTCTAAATCCGAGAGTTTGGTAAACATCAGTTTGAAATATTTTAATAAAGCAAGGTGGATATATTGTGGTAATTCCCCTTATATTAGACATGAGGGGAGAGAGGAGGCAAAGGGTGTAGATGCCAGTTTGCACTCTGGCCTTCTGCCCCCACTGACTGTGGGACCCCCAAGAAGCGCTTCGGGTGGGAAAGTTTGATTTACCTGCCACTACAGCAGCTCCTCCAGCAGGTCCCCAGAGGGCATAAGGGCCTCTTTTGGATCTTGACTCAGGGCTGCAAAATTAACATCCCTACCCAGGCTCTGATGAATAGAATAAACAGAAAGGAGGCTCCATGAACAGCCTCTTTTGAGTGGGAGGGGGTTTTGCCCAACTTCATACTTCTAAATAAAAAATTCTATGTTTGGACTCACTGCCTAGCTTTCTTTTAAGATTAGTGAAGAGAAATAGACATTTCAAAGTTGTTTACTCTGCTTTAAATGGAAAGATGTTTAAAATGGAGCAGGCAAATGACAGTCCGGATGAACCTATTTCTCTGCACTAAGTTTGTGCAGTGCTAGGCAAGCGGCTCAGTAACAGCACCTAGACATCTAAAAGTGGGAGAGATAAATACCACCTCTTTGTTTTTCACTGGAGGTAGGTGTCCGAAGGCAAAGGGCATGGCCCAACTTAAGTTTTGTCACTACCACAACTGGCATTCATTTACATGCCAAAAAGAACGGCGGCCTCCCAGCTCTCCAGGAGGCATTCAGGAAAACTCATATATCTGTCCCCACTGTGACCACCCAGACAGCACCAACCTGCAGGATGCTCAGCACAGGTCACTGCCAGATCATAGTTTGCAAGTCTTGATTAGAGAGTGTTTGCCGCTATTTTTAAATCCTAGAAAACAGGCCTAACAAGGAAAGACAATTAAACTATTCTATATTTGGAAACACACTTGCTGACAATGGATTTGGCTTCCCTTGCCTTTGCTCTTTTCTGACCCCAGTGAGTCAATATTTTGTCCTGATCTTCAAATTAAAAGACCAGGACCAGATGCATTTGATACACATGTGATTTCTATAACTGATCTGTTTAAGTATACTGACAAATTCTTGTCTTAGTTCTCCTCTGCTTCTCCTCCTCTCTCCGCTCTCCTCCAGGCAAGAAATAAAAATACCTCAACCAACTGAAAGGTCTATTCGATCTCATCATACAAAGTCCAGTCAGAAAAAACGTTTTGTCTGAGTAAAGATTTTGGAATACGATCCTTTCTGCTGTGCTACAGGATTAACTTTCACACTGATTTAATGTAAACAATACAAGATCTGAAAACTATAGAGGTTTTTTTTCCTACTTTCTTTATCATCAGTTGGTATGTTATGTGACCAAGAGAAATAAGAAACTGCATTTTGTACAAACCCATGACATTTATGTTACCTTCAGTGAAAAACAAGCAGTCCCTGTTTTGTCCCCAGAGATACATATGGGTTTTAGTTATTAATCTTTAAGAGAACCCAGAGCTTCCATTTCTAAAGTCGTAACTTCAAAAGTGCTAAAGCTATTGTAGGTCAGAGCTGATGGTCTCAGCAGCCCCATCTTAAAATAACCACTAACCAATAATCTCCAATAAACAAGTTAATCAATAATTATCCTGCAATGCAGTAGAGAACTTTAGTGAAGAGATCATCACTAATCCATCAGACTTATTTAGGAGATAGTATTGAGAAATTGTTGGTCATTTATCATCTACTAGTTTTAAACTTGACAATTCAGTATTTCAGTATGTCCCACCACTGTATGTATTTTATATTTGAATAACATTCACATTAATTTAATAGGTAAATAAAAAAATTCTTATTTTCTCTTTATGGATCACAGAAGATTGTTCTGCACAGATGCTGCACAGGAAAAAAAGGTTAATTTTTTTCAGGTTTTCTGCACAAATCTAAGGATTTGGTGTAAAGCATAGGAACACAAGTTACCAGTTGGACACGAATAAAGAGGTCAAAATCAGCTTTTTGAGGGAAAGGCTTGCTTGTTTACTATAAAAAGCCAAACAAGAAACAAGAGTTAGGTACATTTAAATTAGAAATGAGATGAATGTTTTCAATAACGAGTGCTAACACCCACTAGAAGAAATATTGAGAAGAAACACTGAGCGCTTTCTGTACAGATTTCTTCAAGTTAAGACCAAAAGAACATCTGTGGCCTGGGAACAGGCTGCATTTGGAGTTAGGAGAAAAGTACCTGACTGGTACAACAGTGAGATCCTGAAAGAACATCTCAGAAGGAGAGGGTTAGGACAAAAAGAAACTCTTAAAAAATTCCAAGATGGAATTTGATTGGTTTAAGCTGGTTACCTTAAGAGCTGTAAGGTATGTTTGTCCAACTGAGACTATTGGGAAGAATTTTGGTAGCAAGATTGAAAATGCAGAAGTTTGCAAAGCTGTGGAGATCTGCTCTCCTAACACGCCAAACAGAATGGAGTCCTAGACTCATAGACCAGTGGTATAGTCATGAGACCGAGCTTCCTCTACCTAATTATTCTTATTGAAGCTAAATTTGCATTGGATACACTGGGACACTGGCTAGGGAAAATACAGCAGGAGCTGATCCACAGGGATCAGGTTGGTGTTACTCAAGGTGTGCTAATATTTACATTCATCTCCTACTGAGGTTAATCTGAGTTTTCACAGTGGTTCCCAAAGAGCCGAGTTGGTCTCTTAGGGAAGGACAGATACAAAAAACTGACTTACTCATTATGTCATCTTGTCCTTAAGCAGCATCTCTGTGTCTGCTTTCAGCTATTCCAGCCTGTTTTTTCAGGCTGAACCTGAAACGGTTTGGTTTGGATGAATGCCTGTGAAAGACATACAAAGTCAACATTTGTTTACTTGTTCCAGCATTGTTTTTAGTTGCTGCTAGTATCTTCTACCCCACAACAATAAAAAGCTTTTGATTTCTTGATGGTGGAAAATCATGATCCCTTGCATGGAAATGCTATTAGTACCCCATGACATACTGAAAACCCCTTATAAATATTGACATTTTTGTGTTAGGTGAGATACCAAGGAAGCAGTCACTTACTATTTGTAAACAAGCTGAACATCGGAGAGGCCCATGCTTGAGTATCTTGCTGTTTCATGGAATTGACAGTACAGTTAAACAAAAAGCCACCAACCCCAAAAGCAGATTTCCCATGCTGTCAAGTATTTCCCTATAGTTTATTTGACATTTATCAAGTACGCAGGAGCAAAATCATACTTAGAGACAGTAAAAGGAACATAACAGGAAGATACTTAAAGAATTTTTACAAAAAATGTTGCAAATTCTGCGAACAGGCGAGCAGAGAGGGAGAGGGTGCAAAAGCTGCTCCCTCTGCAGGCACTGAGCTCCCTCTTGGCACAGTGGGTGACAGCAGAGTACTCGGGGCTGGCTGCTGCTTGCAAACCACTGAACCCTGTGCTGACCCTAACATGCTACCCACACAGCCCAGTGCAATATGACAACTTGACAGGAAAATTCTACAATAATTGAATCAATGCAAATGTTTCTTACCTCCAGCCCTGTGCAGGATTTAGAAAAATCACATTTTCATGTAAATCAAAGTGTCCTTGGAGTAGTGTATAATTTGCAACCTGGAAAACTGCAGTTACTATCATTTGCAGCAATCTATTCTCACGTAGTGTTTACCGTGTTTTGATAGTTACTAGAAGATTGGTAGCACAATCCCTCATCTCAGTGCTCTCACCTAGAAATCTTAAACCTTACGTTTCCTTATTGAATGTATCATATAGGATCAATTACTAGGTTTTATAGTACACTTTCACCCCATCCTGTAAAAATCTGATTAAAAACAAATTAAAAAAATACTCCACAGTAAAATAGCATCATTCTCTCTAGTCTCCAGATTGAAAGGAATGAGAGATTATTACATGTTACCAAAGCACAAAATGGAAGCATACTGGGGAGAAGAGACTTCTGCTCCAAAGTAGGGGAAAAATCAACAAACCCAAGCTTTTCGAGAGAACCTCATTCTCGAAAGGGTGAAAAAAAAGTTAAACTTAGAGTTTCATTTCAGCCTAAGTTTGGGCAAAGCATTTTGAGGCAATCTGAATGCAATCTCTGTAGATGCAAAGTTCATAGACATGACTGTCTGCAGAAATGTATTACAAGGTCAGTTATATTTGCTTTTGCACACAAATGGAAATTATTCCCATATGTATTTACTGGGCTCTTTGACAGTGTTATGGAATAGATTTGGTCAGTCAGAAGATCATTCAGTGTGGCTCAGCGTATCATATGCTTTCCTCAGATCCATTGCAAAATGGATAGATGTTTGTGGATGAAATAGCTGAAGACGCAGTGTATTTCTTCAAAGACCCTTACTCAATCACTGCCAGCAGCCCTCGGTGATCCCGTCCTCCATGCTGCTCTGATCGCTTCTCTCTCCTGTGATAAAACTGCATCACATCATGGAGCGTGGTTTATTATGTCAGCTGTTGTTCAGACAAAATGAACGATACTGCCACTAACCTTCAAGCAAGACCTGGTTAAACATCTAGATGCATCCACTGAACTTCACATCTTTTGATACTTACACAGGACAGCAAAATGCCTGCAGCCCTGGAAAGTGCTGTTTCAAGTTACTCAGAAAGGTACTTATTTGAAGAAGATATTTATGCAGGCAAGGAATTTTACACCTGGAAAAGCGCTGTCTTTTCAGGTTTTGTTTTTGTCATTTTACAAAAGATACAGTCTAATTGAATTTCCACATTCAGTAATTCTCATACAAAAGAAACATTATAATCTTTGACCAAAATGGTATAGAGACAGCTTATCTTGCAATTTGGCGCAAAGCTTCAAATTATAATAGTGAGGGTCAAATTCTTCTCTTTGTTGCCATGGACTTCAACAGGATTAGAGAGCTGTAACAGAACAGGATTTGTGCCACTTGCCATAAACTATGGCCAAGTGTCACCTCTTTTAAGCAGGCTTCATTTCAAGTCAATAATTTAAAAAAACCAAAACCAGCCCTGGCAGTTATGCATTAAAGCATTCAGTGAACACACTACCTCCAACACACTGACTGATGACACCAAGCAAACCCAAGAAATTTCTGGAAAAGATTTTTCTTCATCTGACCTGTAATGAGGCTTTGTATAGAGTTCCCTTCCTCTGCTCAGATCTGATAGCAACTTAGTTACCAAGGTGTTTCTTGAAGTAGGTTCAGCTATTCATGTCAAAGCATTTTAAGAATCTGTCTTTAATTTATTGTTGGAAGAAGCAAGACCGTTGAACCTTAAGGCTTTTGCACATTGTGGGAACACATCAGGCCTTGAAAGCTTTGTCCACAGACCCCACAATAAGTATGACTCATGAAATGCTATTCTTTTCTCAGTATGCAATAAAAAAAAATATTATTTATAGCATCACAAAAACTATTAAGAACTGTTTTTCTTTGAAGCTTAGGCATAGCAAGGGAATAATAATTTGGGTAAATTGTAGTATCTACAGTTTCTTTGAATTGGGGCCACACATCATATCTTGGCAAAATACATGGTTATGATGAGGGATCCCAATTCCCCAAAATAATTCTGACATTCACAAGTTTGCTGAGGTTTAGTATCTGATTGTTTTTGGCTCAGAAGTGCCTTGAGCACCAAAGTAATTTTAAGAACATGAATAGTGGAACAGTTTCGTTGCCTTAGGGCTCTCACTCCCGTGCCCCATATTGGGTCTTTACATATATCCTCAGAAAGGTCCTACAGTTCTCAAAAAATGCTCTGGGTAGGATTTGTCAAAAGCTTTCAGCACAGACTCATCTGTTCCCACTAGAGTTTGTGGCAAGAGCTTGGTGAAACCCTCTACAGGAGAGAGTTATAACAAGTTGTACATTACATGACTTACTGCTGTTATCAGTTGTGCTCTGAGAACTTCAATCACACAAGAAATAGCTCATCAGTGTTCATTTTGGCCCAGACTAAAGGGATAAAGTCTTCCCAAAGACGACATTTGAGGCACAATCCGTTGTAACAAAATGTTCTAGAATGGCACTACGTTTATGACAGATAGTTTTTCTCTGTACAAAATACACTTTTTCCGAAGCTGATTACAAGGAAGACCAGGAAGCATCATCTTACTGAAAATGAGAGGGAATTGGTTGTTTTGCATGTAGCAATCGGAGAAGAAATGTATGTACAGTTTCAAATAATGTGGCACCTTGTAACTTAGGCTATAATATGCAGCCAAAAATTTGTGTCTAAAGCCAGGCTCAAACCTTTTAGTTTCAAAAGTACTCTATTTAGGTTAAAGTCTGTTTCTCATGCCTACAGCCCAGTAACATTTTCAAGTCTAGTAATAGTTATGTAAGACTCAAATAAGACAAAATCCTCAGTATGCACAAAAAACCCCCACCCCATGTGAATTGGAACATGGTAAAAGTCTATTCAGGAGCAGACATCATAAAAATGGATGAGAGACATGACAGGACACAAGTGAAGAAGCTTGTACTCCCTCTTTAGCACTGTCTTCATCTCCCAGGTTCTTGTAGTCAGCATAAGAAGAGAGGAGCCCTCAACAGTAGTCCTGATATGGAAATAACACTAGTTCTACTCATGGTGCAAAAAGTATTCTGCAGCTGTTCATTCTGCAACACAACTTAAAAAAAAAAAGCAGTTAAAACAGTTTAGGTGAAAGATTTAAAAATATGACTAATTTCATTTTTGTCTTCCCTGCCTTCCTTGGCACAGTGTGAATCCATACAACATTCACAGACCCTGACAACAGGTGACCTTCCCCCTTATAAACAGAATATTGCTATAAGATTTTGTATTTCCTGTGTTTTCATTCAGAGCAACAATATAGGAACGAAGTGCAACAAAAAGCTGTTGCTAAAACATACACTGAAACATGGCCTGGGCTGAAGGAACAACTGTCGCACTTTGCACACAATTCAGAAGGGCATCTGGGTTCCTACTGTCACCAGAAGTTGTATTTTAATCACTACAGAACATGATATGCCCGAGATAAGCATGCAGGAGCTGCACAACAGCCAGTATTTTTCCTCAGGTCATGTCAGGCAAAAAGTACCATAGTTTCTTTTCTCTCTATCTGATTTTATGCCAACATGTACTCAGAAAGCTGTCATCTGGCCTTTCTCTCCCTGTGATGTATTGCATCAATCTCCCAGTTCCCACAAGTTCATTTTTAAAGAGCTTCTGTTCATTTATGTCTGCCTCATAAAAGATCTCGTGTTGTTTTTCTCCCCACCCCCTTCAAGATTAATAAACATTCTGCTAAGAAAAAGCTTTAGCATCAATCAGATTTCATAACTGATTAGACGGGAGATACTCTGGCTGCATTTGCAATTGGCCTCTTTCAACTGTTTTTGCTTCTAAAATTAGCTTAGCTATTTCCTGAGAGAAGTCTCAGGATAGAAGTAGACACCCACAACGCAGTACATTTGAGCTGTGTCAGAAAGCACACTAAAAAGCTGATCAGACTGTCCAAGAAAACCGAGAAACTGCTCACCTCCCTGCCGTCAGCAGGGGCCGTGGAAGCCCCATGCCGCAAAACCCAACCTGGAGGTCTGTATTTGAAAGACTGTACGTCTGATGCAACAAGGGAAAGCCAGAAACTGATGTCGAGGACAAAACACTGCTCATTAACTTCATCCCCTATTATAATCAGAGCTGCTGTTATTATTTATGCCGAGACTTGCTCTCACTTGGTTTGCTGCTGAGCAGCCAACACACCACCTCTGCCAACAGCAAGATCTACATTTCCCTGAGATGCCCTAGGTGCAATACTGCAGGCACCTGAAAGACAAAGGTAGCAATTCACGTTTCCTGCCCTCATGCATAAAAAGATGCTCTACACAGTTTTTCAGGAGTTACTGAATTCAGCCAATTTACTCAGTTCTGTGAAATTCAGTAGAGTAAGTTTTGGAGCAAGGGTCAGAAGTTCCGATATCCACATTGTAAGTAACGTATCTATGTCAGAACCTGTGCAGGCCCTATTTATACAGCTTTACATCCTTCTGACAGCACGAAAAAGATTGGACCCTGATAAAAATAGGTTACAGTTACTTTTGCAAGACACATTAATCTTCTCCCTTTGATGAGGTTTACTTTCTCCCACCAGCCAGCCCATATTATGAAATACGAGACAGACATTTGCTTCAGGTCATGGTGTGGCGAGTCTCATGCAAGAGATTTAACATGAGACATTTCATTTTAAAATGAGGAACTGACAAAACCATGTCCTGTTACGGACAGCTCTGAAAGAGCATGCCGAGGATGGATATTTTTGAGTTAGATGCAGTTTCTAACAACAACTCATTAGAAGAACAAGAATAAGACACTGACTGCTTTTGAAGTTCTGCTCTAGCAGTACTTAAAAAAACGCAAACTACTCAAGCTGGAACAGAATGGGAGCTATGCCTAATAGAAACATATAGTTTCTTTATCTAACATGTACTGTATAAATAGAAAAGATCCTCAGTAACTGAATGAAGCCAGCATTTAAAAAAAAAAAAAGAAAAAAAAAATCAGACACAGTCTAGGTTTCTAGGGAACTAATACTACAAATCCTGAGCATTCCTTTGAA